>JARLTB010000377.1:14362500-14487500 GCA_030141615.1 Unio pictorum
ACACTTGATATAATCATACCTCGTTCATATTTTTGTATAACAACATCCTTTTTTTGATCACTCTTAATATAACCATACCTAATTCATACTTTTGTATAACGACATCTATATTTTGATCACTCTTAATATAACCATACCTAATTCATACTTTTGTATAACGACTTCTATATTTTGATCACTCTTAATATAACCATACCTAATTCATACTTTTGTATAACGACTTCTATATTTTGATCACTCTTAATATAACCATACCTAATTCATACTTTTTTATAACGACTTCTATATTTTGATCACTCTTAATATAATCATACCTAATTCATATTTTTGTATGAATACTATTTTTTGATCACTCTTAATATAATCATACCTCGTTCATAATTTTGTATAAGTACAACTATATTTTGATCGATATTGATTTAATCAAACCTCGTCCATATTTTTGTATAACTACAGTACAGCTATATTTTGATCACTCTTGATATAATCATACCACGTTCATACTTTTGTATAACGACATCTATGTTTTGATCACTCTTAATATAATCATACATAATTCATATTTTTGTGAAAATACTATATTTTGATCACTCTTGATATAATCATACATCGTTCATATTTTTGAATAACGACATCTATATTTTGATCACTCTTGATATAATCATGCCTCGTTCATATTTTTGCATAACTACAGCTATAGTTTGATTACTCTTGATATAATCATACCATGTTCATATTTTTGCATAACTACAGCTATATTTTGATCACACTTGATATAATCATACCTCGTTCATATTTTTGCATAACTACAGATATATTTTGATCACTCGTAATATAATCACACCTAATTCATATTTTTGTAAAAATAATATCTTTTGATCACTCGTAATATAATCATACCTAATTCATATTTTTGTATAAGTACAACTATATTTTGATCAGTATTGATTTAATCAAACCTCGTTCGTATGTTTGCATAACTACAGCTATATTTTGATCACTCTTAATATAATCATACCTCTTTCATATTTTTTTTATAACTACAGCTATATTTTTATCAATCTTGATTTAGTCAATCCGTGTTCATATTTTTGTATAAATACATCTATATTTTGATCACTCTTGATATAATCAATCCGTGTTCATATTTTTTTATAAATTCTAAAAACTATCATCTGAGGTGATATATCAATATTATAGTCATGTTTGTTCAATTTCATACTTTTGATTCTTGTCTGATTACAAACGTCACGATTCAAGGGATGCATTTTACTGCATACATTAAATTAAAATACCCTAAATATTGCTGACTCATTTCTGATAATTACATGTACTTATTTGTATATTTCTTGCACGTTACAAACATTTCCTTTATCCTACAATTGCCTAAATGCAAGATTAAGGATCATTCAACCCAACACTTGAATACATGTTTATGTGTTCAGCCAGAGCAAGAAAAACGACCTAGAAAATAACTCGAATCTACATTTGTACTGGATATTTTTCGTTCTAGTATCCTTTCTCAAAGAAAAATCAAATTAAATTGTTCAGTTAAAGAGATGACATTATGACCCTTTTTCTTATTGACTGTCAGCACCAAATTTAGTCAATTTTGTGTTATAGACGTCATTGCCATAAAATCATATCAGTATGACTTTGGTTATTAGGCTGGAGCTCATATATAAACTGCAGATGTCACATCATGCTTACAGCCACTATATTGTTCCAATTAAAATGTATCAAATGATGTGAAGAGCAGAGCAAAAGGGACAGATACCACTTATTTTAGTTGGAAAAGTTGAAAAGTTTTAAATTTGATAGGTTAAATAAGTTATTTAGTTGAAGAAAACAACAACAATAAATAAAGCCTTAACAACTACGTAGCGACATCTCAGTAATAGTTTGTATGATCCTACTTCAAGGGCGAGTTCTCTATATGGCGAGTTCTCCATAATTAATTATCAACAGTGCCAGTGTGTACAGTTTCCCAAATGACGTCACATCCGCTATTTGTTCAGATGAGGGAAGTACGTTCTTCTTTTCAAGACTGATCGGGACTGATGATCGGTTTATCATAAACTTTTTCGTAACGAGTAAGAATGTAAGGTACAAAATTTTTAAAAATAAACCACCTACATTTAGCAAATTATATATAAAGTTTGCGCGAATTTCAGTTTTGCATGTTCGTCCACTTTAAGGTAGATTCATTATAAAACCAGAAACATTGCAAAGCACAAGTAAAAAAAAATAATAAGTTAGACAGCATTTGTAAAAAGAGAAGTTCATTTAATTTCGAATTCTGAAATTCCAAAGAAATGTGGAGAATTGTATTCGAGTAATATTTATTATCCTTCCTAATTTCAAGTCAATATTTTAACAATTTTATCTTCAATGGATTTTATTTCGTGCACGTGCAGTTTTTATGTAGGTCATCTCTTTTAGCTAACTCAATTCGTCCACTCTTTATGGTCCTAAATGTTTTCCATTCTGCGCACGTTGTAAGACCCTGTAAAAATCTCTTGGGCAGTTTATTTCTTCGGAACAATTTTGAATTATAATTTTCAACCGAGTTTTGAAATCCTTGTGTGTTCCCATCTCTCGTCGTGATTTGGTAAACTGCGGTGAGCGTTTCCGTTGCATCAATGACAATGGTACCAAGATCGCATCTTGCGTGACCCACAATCCAGTTATTATACCTGGAAGCGCCAATAAGAAACTCAGGCATTTTTTCCCAGGGAAAGAATTTGTTAGTTATAAAGTAATCTACAGCATCAATGTCGTACAAGGATCCTCGAGATCTTGCGGATTCTTTGATACCATTTATTTTTCTAACTTCCCCACTCGTCACATTGAGAACATTGATTCTTCTCCCGATTACAAGAAAATTGGTTTTGAGAAAAGTGTCTGATACGCTTGATATATATTCAAGGGTCTCTAAAATGTCTTCTGTCAAAAGCATATCACCACTAAAATATCCATGCCAATATGTGTTGTACAATTCTTCTGCTTGCTTAAACATGGCTTTGATAGTTGGAATTCCACTTTCAGAGTAGCGCAAGATAGGAAATATATTCAAGTAAATAAAATTTACATTGTCATTAGGTAAAGTGTTCTTTGTGAACAAAAGTAACCGCACACGCGGTCTTAATATCTGCCAATTATACCACGTGTTATTATAGACCAACACTTTCTCCGAATTTTTGTCGTAACCGGTTTCAAAAGTTGTAATGAGAGTTAAAACTGACCGATCGTTAAACAACGTTAAGTCTGAATGTAGGTCTGAATTACTCCCTGTCTGAACGGGTAGCATAGGTGTGGCTATGACATTGTTGTACAGTTTTTGTTTAATTAATATTTCTTTTCTTTCCTTGAAAATCTGGTCGCATTCAATAATCATTCGTATCTCGCGTGTGTATTTCACTTCAAAGTATAAAGCCACTAACGCATAAATACACACGAGAATGAAAATCAGTCGATGCTGGATAATTTTCATTTCAACAGTTTCTTGTCTGCCTCCTTTCGAACCTCCTTTGATTTTCTTTCAGAAGCTGAAAAGCAGAATGCAGATGACATGGACGTATTCAATGAACAATTCATTACGATGGAAAATCTGACAACTTCTGAAATTACACATAACTTGGAATAGATCAGGTACAATTATAACATTTAATATTACTTTCGAACTCTAAACAGCTTTTATAACCTATTCTTGAAGGACATCCAATCTGTCACATAAATAATGCCATCGTCTACTTCATCATCATCATTTACGCGCTTCGTCCTTATCATCATCACCATAATAATCATCTTTTCTTTATTGTATTTTATCGGGCGTCGTGTGAACTGGTACTTTCACGTTGTTATATCAACAATATAACATTTAAATCAAAGCTATTGGAAAATCGCATAATCCAACTGCAAATAACTAACTCATACATTATAGAAGGAGATACACGATTGCTCATTTGTTAAGAATCGGTCTTGCAAGCAGGCGGGTACAGCTTCAGAATATGCCATCAGAACAGCTCGCTTCAGCTATGCACTTTACTAGTCAATTTTTAGAAATATGTTGAAAATGTGAATACTTGCATGCCGATGTAATGGCAATACTAACGATTGATCAAGTGTTGCATGTAGTGAAAAAGTCCACTCAACAAGCTTTAGGATTTTTGTACGCTTAATACTTTGCTTCTAGTATTACTTCTAAGTTCATCCTATGATGCCTTGTCGTGAATTTATGTAAAGAGCAGAAGATAAGCCCCTTTATACAGAGAGAGAGAGAGAGAGAGAGAGAGAGAGAGAGAGAGAGAGATAATTGTATTGTGTGTTTTATCAGACATACTCCCAACATCATTACCAATGTCTACCATATTGAGAAAAATCTATAGTATAAAACACATACATCTTTACAAACGTATTTGCTTATATATTTGGAACCAGCGTATTGACCAATCCTGGATATATATATATATATATATATATATATATATATATATATATATATATATATATATATACACACAAAGTACATAGTCATACAGGAAAAACTACATATACAGTAATACATGGCAAAACAAAATGGAGTATGGCAAAAATAACAATGGGTACGATAAAATAAAATATGCAGTGATAGAGGTTTAACTCTAAATGCAGAGTGATCAAGCATTATACAGTGTGATTAAATAGAACAGACCTATAAAGTGAAGAAACATGATAGATGCTTTTAGTTACCTAGTTATCTCCCTCGCACGTATTAGGCATTTACAACATCCGGTAGATATTCAAAGCTCTGCCAATAACATAACTGTACAATATTCCCCTTGAATGTTATGGGCGGCATTAAGGAAAGCGGGTGTGGGAATACTAGTCCCGTAATGAGGATAAATTGTACTTAAGCAACATACCAGTACCCCACCTCTATCCACGTTTCGCTATTTGTAACAGATATAAGG
Organism: Unio pictorum; assembly: GCA_030141615.1. Classification (NCBI taxonomy): domain Eukaryota; kingdom Metazoa; phylum Mollusca; class Bivalvia; order Unionida; family Unionidae; genus Unio; species Unio pictorum. Next base: position 14,367,453 of record JARLTB010000377.1, read on the forward strand.
AATGTCAATTGAGGAAGGGAAAGAGCCAAACAATAATAATACCTATACTAAACTTTGAAATACAAGAACAAAACCATCAAGACCAAACATAATAGTAACATCTTTGTTTAACACAAAGAAAACCATAAAAGAAAAGGAAAACAATAAAATAGCACTAAAAGATAATTAACCAAACGAACACTCACGTCAAGGTAACTATGTAAGAACAACGCAAGATAAAAGGACAAACAAGGCGGGAAAAAAAACAGAAATAGCAAAGATCAGTAGAAAAGCAAGATCACACTAGAGACTACCATGATAGAGAATAATGCAGATACTGGGAAAAACGTATAAAAACAACAAATACATCGTACAAATCTGGAAAGACAAGAAAGGGGAAGATCCTACAGTCATCCTTGGCGCAAGAAAGATCGTAACCACAAACAAAAATAAAATGAATGCCCAATCCCCAAAACAAGGTAAAAATCAAACCCAGTCCCTCTATTCTGGAACCCAAGATAAACACTCATCCATGGCTCCAGGCAGTATAGAACCTATAATATTGCACTCATATAGGACATTTACATCGATGCATTACAAATAGCATAATACACACACGTGCAAAATATAGCAGTGCAAACCCACCCCGCTCTACTCACCGACCCTTATCAATTTTAGCGCGCACAACGCAGTTATCAAATAGATTGTTTATTAGGACACAAGAAAGTCCTCTTCAGGCAAAAATAGTGAACATTAAAAGACGAATTTGTGTGTTTGTGATGTGTGTGTGTGCGAGTCTTTAAAAAAGTGTTTAAATCATATTCACTTTCATTACAGAGTTTAAAATATCACAGATTATAACTCCCAATTATTTTTAAACAAAGTAAAATAGACGAACAAACATTTGCAAACAAACAAAACAAAACAAAATCCGCGCATTATATGTGCCACTAATAAATCGTTTAAAGTCAACTGTATGCATCTGAACTTTTCTGCTCAATGATATTGTTATACACACCTAATAACACAAGGATATGCAACAAACACAAACTTTAGTTGTCAATATTTTTAATTTTAAAAAAATCACAAATCGATACCTTAGTCTTCAATTATTTTTTACTAAAGAAATCACAAATCTATCCTTTAATCGTCAATCATTTTTGTTAAACAAGACCTATCACAAATCGATTCAACTGATTGTTTTGTTTTTATATTAGCTATACTTACATGTCCGTATATAATTAGGTCCTCATGTTGATTCTCTGATACTTATGGACATAGATTAATCTTCAAACTATTTCAGCCTTACTGTTAGTGCCTATTGTTCACTAGGAGATATATACCATTGATAAGACACGCCTTATGAATCCGATTACCCACAAATTAGGTCATACAACTTGGCACAATATTTATGATGAAGTGTGTATGAAGTGATAACAAGAAATCTAGTTACTATCTATACCAGCAATAAGATTATAATTAATATTTTCTTACTGTTAGGTTGTTGTTTGTACGGATAAAAAATGGATCTCAGTATTAGGAATAAAGCATTGATGATAAATCTAAATAGGGAACAAATTATTGAATCAATATCATATTAATAACAATTAATAATATAATTAATGCATGCAATAGATCGCAGAACTACTCTCCAAACGGTACATGATAATACTACTTGATTGAAGCTCCGTAGTAACATCTACCTCTAAACCACTGCTAGCTGACTAGGTCGTTACAACCTACCCAGCGCTGAATGTAAATGTTTGAACCATTAAGCTCAAAACAATATATTTGAGAACTGAGACGACCATGACAGAGGAATCATGAAAGCGAATTTGCATGGAGCATGTGCAGCCCAAGCATAAATAAAGGACTGAATCAATTTCCCCATTTCAGCATTAATCTTTGGACCCATTAGACCTGAAATAGAAAACAGCATTTATTTTTAGAGTATATATGCGGATAACAAATAATGTGATATAGATATAGCTAGCTGGTGTTTCTCATAACATACCACAATTATGATGGAAAATGTGATTTGATCTCGCTAGGGCGTTGTTGGTGCAACCATATTCCCGCATCCTATTTGTGTGCTAACGTATTTGAATGTAATATTGAAAATATAGTTTGAAATGTCGTTAAGAGCAACTAGTATAATATTTGAAGGTATCAGTTTCAATCGCTCACTCACCAATCTGGCTATCGGATTAGCCTTGGGTGACAGAACGTGTGATGTTATCTCTCAGATTCTAAAACCGACTCTTAAACTGTTTTGGAGCAAAATTGTAGAAACGGAGAGAAATGTACAGCTGTGCTTTGCATTCTGAATGAGTCATGTTGTTGTTTCTGGTTGCCAACTGACATTATCTGTGAACTGGTGGAAAGGACCTTTTTCAGGTGGCCGGACAAAATGTCCGCGGACAAAATGTCACGGACAAAATGTCATGTGGACAAAATGTCAGTGGACATAATGGCACGGACAAAATGGCACAGACAAAATAGCTGGGACAAAATGTCATGTGGACAAAATGTCATTGGACATAATGGCACGGAGCAAAAAATTCCGGAAAAAAAACATTCTTCCGTGAATAAACCTAGGTGAACTAACCATTAAAAACAGTTTTAATGAAACCGATATTCGTTTTGTCTCTTTTTCTTCTTCATCGTTATCTACGCTACTTTATCTCAGCGCCGTCATTTCCTCTCATTTTATTTACCTATCTCATCGCGGCGTGGTCAATATTATGTGCCAAAGCAAGTTTGGTTTCAGCCCGTTGAGTACGTATTGGCCTCAAATTAAAAACACAGCTATGCAAATTAAAATTAACTTTACCAGATGACTATTTGTGTCGCCTTAATAAATTAATTGCTAAAGTTGTAATTGGAGCACGAGCTGGATTTCAAATTTTGGGCTTACCCCATGAATATCGTTACACTATATATAAACACTTCCAGAAACTAAAATTTTAAATATTACCACAATGTTAGAATTCGTTACATCACAGAAAGGAAATCGTAAGCTTATCGTTCAAGGTTACTTTTTTTACAAAGCATTCGGCGAACAATGATGGAAAAAGCCTTTGGCGCTGTGAAAAAAGAACGTGCACAGCGCGAGTGCACACAAAAGATGATGAAATTCTCCATGAAGTTGCAACTCACAACCACACGGTAACTCATGGTCAGGTAGAGGTCGAAAGAGCACGAGCCGGCATGAAAAGAAGAGGTGAAACAACTGAAGAAACAACACGATCAATTGTTCAGAAAGAATTGATGAAAGTTCCAGTTTCAGCAGCGCATCTACTTCCAAAACGAACAACACTGGCACGAGATGTACGACGACATCGTCAGAAGGTGACACCAAACGATCAAGATGACATCATGAGATATTCCTTGACGCAGAGCAACAGACCTTTCATCCGTATTAGGAGAGACGACATGATCATCGTCGTAGCTGATGATGATTTGGAATTCCTTTCCAGATGTCAGCACTGGTTTGCAGATGGAACATTTCGAGTGAGTCCAAATGGATATGATCAACTATACACGATTCATGGTTTTATTAATGGCGAAGTTTTCCCGGTAGTATATGCACTACTATCTTCAAGAACAGAAGAAGCATATCAACATCTGCTTCAGGAAATTCTGATATTGAAAGCAGGTCTGAATCCAGATACAATTATGGTTGATTTGGAACTAGCAGCAATTAGAGCATTCCAGAACACATTCCCGGCAGCAACAATCACCAGATGCATGTTTCACTTCGGACAATGCGTTTGGAGGAAATTGCAAGAGGAAGGATTCTCGGAACGTTACAGAAATGAACCGGATATCGCACTTCTCGTCAAACGACTTCTTGCTCTGGCATTCGTTCCACCACAGGATGTTACTGATTTGTTTGAACATTTACTCGAAGATCTAGCTCACCGTGACATAGATGTTATCTGTGATTACATGGAAGATAACTTCATTGGTAGATTAAGAAGAGCAAGAAGAGGACCACCCAGAATCTCAATTCAACTTTTGAGTCAATTTTCTAGAGTAATCGACAACCTGCCTCGCAGCAACAACGCAATCGAGGATTGGCACAATGCATTCAACAATGTTGTCGGTTTCGCGCATCCGACCACGACCAAACTTGCACAGAAACTACAACAGGAACAACACAGCACTCAACTTCTTCGTCGTCAATTGGAACTGGGAACAACGGCTGGGAAGAAAAAGAAAACATACATCCGCGTCAACGAGGCGTTGCACACTATGGTGACCGACTACAACAACCGAGATCCAATTACATATTTAGGAGACATTGCACGTGTTTTAAACATTAATGTTGTTTAACTTCATTAGTTTTTAATTAGGCTAGATATAATTATTATAATAAAGTTAGACTAAATTTGAATAAATAGATTAGTGAATTTTTTCATTGGTTTTTCCATCTTATGATTTTTTAAGCAAATTTTTGGACCGTGGACATTTTGTCCGCATAACATTTTGTCCGTGCCATTATGTCCACCGACATTTTGTCCACATGGCATTTTGTCCGTGCCGTTTTGTCAGTAGACATTTTGTCCTATCACCCTAGCTCGCTTAGCCTCTTCATACGGTATACGGTGATATGTTGAAGTTAGAAGAACGCTAGGTCTACATACAGCAGTAGTAAATATACTACATTGCCTGATATGTATGTACTTTATGAACATGATATGGTAAAAGTAATATTAAAACGCAAGCTATATATAAATAGTAATGCATGCATGGCTAACATATATGTATCTAATGAAGATGTGTTTTCATTTATGTATTTATTTTATTGTATTCTTTGTATATCTTTTAGTGTTAAGCTTTCACTATACGCATTAGATAAATTCATAGTTTCTATGTATATGATTACACGCCAGGCATGTTGTCCTAGCCAATTATTCCTTAGCAAAACTGTAGAAAGTGGCGGACAGATTACAGCGACCCGATATAATGTACACCTGATTGCATGCTTGTAGAAAGTACAAGAGGATTCGGTACATGGCTTGAAACATTATATTCACAATGGCAGACATTGTGAATGTTGAAACAAGAAAAAGACAGGTGCTGGACTGGGCATGATATCTCCTTTTGTAGCAGATACAAGTTAAAGTGCAAAGCGGAAATGGTACAAGACATGGCCTGCGAAGATTATAGTTGTAATATTTCTCGCTATTGTATAGCATGTATCTCTTTATTAAGTTGTCAGCCTCCATTAGAAGGTAAATGAATGCCATCTGAATGAAATTGCTTGTAGACACGAGACCTATAAAAGCAAGATGTGTTATTATGGTCCTAAGTTGTTCAACCATGGTACATGACATGGTACATGACAACTTCAGATACCATTTACCTCCTTTGCCAAGTTACAGTATTTATATTGGTAGTGTATATTGTTCAACCATGGTACATGACAACTTCATATAACATTTACCTCCTTCGCCAAGTTACAGTATTTATATTGGTAGTGTATATTGTTCAACCATGGTACATGACAACTTCAGATACCATTTACCTCCTTTGCCAAGTTACAGTATTTATATTGGTAGTGTATATTGTTCAACCATGGTACATGACAACTTCAGATATCATTTACCTCCTTTGCCAAATTACAGTATTTATATTGGTAGTGTATATTGGTTGTTTTATTCGTATGGTTACGTATCCCCGCTACACTTTAACTGTATAAGTTTACAGAGAATCTAGGCATGAGAATACAAAGAACTATATGTTTTACACGGTATGTCCAGTCTAAAAATGTAGTAAAGGATACTATAGTATGTATGAATACCTCTGGTAATATATCAGCATCTTCCCGAGAAGCAGAATAACATGGCGGGTCTTCCTTTTTATCACAGATCAAATTCTTGTTGATCTTGCCATATCTGACCTGATATGTATACAATATTGCCGATATAGGGATAAGAATCAAAGATCCGTCCCGGACCTCATATACCGATCTGACAATTTGAAAAGAGAATTAACCCGAATAAGTGCTTTTCTCATTGTCTATACGCACGAGACAATGAATAAACAAGAAAGAAAAGCAGTTATACTCACCTTCTCTATCGAAAGTGCGAGCTAGATATTGATATGTTAAAGTATGAAGAAGAATAGTTTCATAGAAACGAGAATAGGTAAAATTAATTAAATTAAAATTAATTAAAAAATTAAATAAAATTAAATTAATTAAACTAAATTTAAAATTAAATTAGGAAAAGGATAGATGTTTCAAAGCTATGAGCATTAAATATTCAACTTCTACTTCCAAGAATAATTTTGCAAGTAACATTCAGAACGATAATCAATATATTCTTACACCATAAAGCTATATCCCGTTGGTTGAATGAGTCACATGTCTGGTAGGCCACAAAGGGTCAATAATGCTTTGTTCTCAGCACCCGACAAGGTATTTTACACATTATCATGAATATCTTTACAATGTAGAAATAGTGTTAAATTATTAGCAGGTGGATATGTCTAGGCCGCAGTTTAGCAAACATAATTCTTATTTTTAAGTAGCGAGGCCGTGTATTCTGTATTATACAATAGCCTTATTTGTTTTTATTTTAGTGCAAGATTGGTAGCTGTAGCAGGGTTGAGTGAAGAACGTACGATTGGAAATTCTCAAAATCGCGCTTAAACAATTACATAATGAGCGATTTTCTCGCTTCCTATGTAAAGGCTGTATATTTCTTTCTTCATTAAATCCATCTCATAGTCAGAAATTTCCATCTTAAATATCATTATGAGAGTCAAACCATAATAAGTCTTACTGGAGCGTGATGCGTTAGAAATAAAACTCCTCCTACAAACCTGATGTTATTGAATATTTGAAAAACAATATTGACATTTTTGTGCAATATGCAATTTGGAAAGTTGTTTTTTTAGTACTTCCTCTATATTACTCTCCAATCCCAAAATCTACAATACAGTTGTTAAGCTACGTACTTTGAAGTCTTTTTATTGAGACTTCGCCTTGAACCGTCTATAAAAGGTTTTTCAAAAGCTAAAACCTATTTGGCAATGCCAATACAATTGTACCTGGCCGCATTGTGGTTAAAGTTATATGAACGTATGGACATGCAAGTAAAATCCCAAATTTTGAGAAACTTTAACCGAGGGGTTTATGAGGAGATTGGACAAAGAAAACAAATTTATTCAATCGTTTAAACATACCTCTAAGTTTTCTGTTTCATTGCTCTGAACACTTTCTATCAATACTGGCTAGAATGTTATATGATCGCTAGAACATTTAGTGTTCGCTCCATCAATCTGATTTGGACACATACGTCGTCTTCGGCCGACATATTCCAAATATCAATGCAATACATGTACATAAATCATTCCGGGAGAAGCTTTTTCAACTTTAAATTTCTCGCAACGGATTAGTGGTTTAAAACTTTTTACAGTATTTTCTCAATGAAGCAATACTCGTTTAACGTTTGGTAGAAATGTTCCAGCATTGTCAGAAATCTCCGTGTTTGCTCGTGTGGATAGAGACTATGTCATTATCATTGGGCAATGTACTTACAACAGATTGTAGTGTCAAGTAACATTAAGGATGTTATTTGAATCTATCAGAAGTCTTACACATCTTATCCAAGCTTAATAAAGGTTTTCGTATGCTTACGTCATCAGTCCAGACACATGGCATGCAAACTTAAATTACAATAGAGATTCCTTCATATGAAGCTAATCACAATAACAATCGGTCTTTCCAACATTGTAACCAAGGTTCTCAGTTGTACCGACGACAAGCTTACAAATGAATGTTAATAGACAATTATACTGCCTGCATAATAGAAGCATAACCAATACATTTTCAGATTCATTGCCATGGAAAATAGAGCCTGCTGGATTAAGTCGACATTTTGTTGCAGAACAACAGTGCTCTTACTATGCCAGTCCGAAGTACCAAAGTGTCCTCCGATATGATACTAGTACAAATGTTCATTTGGTTAGAGATGTTCAATATGCTTTTCCTGAATTATCGAGTAAAACAACAATCAATAAGTAGGTCAGTACAGTGTCGTAGCAGATGATCTGCATTCTAAGAGTGATTTGCATTCATTTTGGAAATCTGAAATTTCAAACGTCGTTAGATAGATTTCTCACCATTCCACATATTTTTTAAATCACCAATATGTTACATCAGAAAATAAGAATAATAGTGTTTGGAAGATATTTATTTTCCTAGATAATGTCAATGTAAATAGTTTCACAGTTTTAAGTTTATGTGCGTTTTAGTTCTTGCATGTGCAGTCTTTGTGTTTGTCATCTCGTTTAACCAACTCAATTCGTCCAGTTTTAATTGTCCGGAATGTTTTCCATTCTGCACAAGTTGTGAGACCTTGCAAAAATCGTCTGGGTAATCTTTGCATCAACTCGAAATTATACCTTGCATCCGCACTTGTAAATCCTTCTTCGGTCTCACCTTTCATTGTGTATTGGTGAACTGCCGTTAGTGTTTCAGTCGCGTCAATAACAATAGTCCCAAGATCGCACCTTGCGTGACCCACAATCCAATTATCATAACCTGAACGACCAATGACGAACTCGGGAATTGTATCCCAGGGAAAGTGTTTATTAGTTATAAAGTAGTCTTCAGTATAAATAGAATGCAAGGATCCTCGAGATCTCGCGGATTCTTTGATACCGTTTATTTTTCTAACTTCTTCACTCGTCACATTGAGAACATTGATTCTTCTCCCGATTACAAGAAAATTGGTTTTGAGAAAAGTGTCTGATACGCTTGATATATATTCTAGGGTTTCTAAAATGTCTTCTGTCAAAAGTATATCCCCATTAAAATATCCGTACCAATGTGTGTTGTACAGTGCTTTCGCTTGTTTAAACATGGATCTAATAGTTGGAACTCCACTGTCAGAGTAGTATAAGATTGGAAATATATTCCAATGAATAAAATTTACCTTCTTAATTACGGAAGTATTATTTGTGAACAAAATCAACTGCACATGCGGCTTGAAAGTCTGCCAATTATACAGCGTGTTATTATAAACCAATAATTTCTCCGAAGCTATATCATACTCGGTTTTAAAAGACGTAAAAAGAGTTATAATTTGTCGATTTTGTAACCCATTATTCATATCATTATACACGGATATATCAGAAACCATGTCAGAAATTCTCCTTGGCAGGACAGGTAGCCTTGCCCTGCCTAGAATCAATTTGTCATGTTGTTCATTGGTTAATAGATCTTTTCCTTTCTTGGGAAGTACATCACACTCACTACTCATTCCTGTCACATATGTGTATTTCACTTGGAAATATAAAACCACGAACATATAAGTGCTCAAGAGTACGAGAATCGGTCGATACAGGCGAATTTTCATCTTAACAACTTCTTATCACCTCCATTTCAAACTTTCTTTCATTCTAGTTCAAATGCTGCAAAATAGAATACATATGACATTTACATATGCAATATGCAATGCATTATGGGAAAAACTGCAACAACGAAGCAAAACATGGAATTAAACATATGCACGTTGGACATTTTGCCATTACCATGAAATTCTAAAGCGTTGTTGCAACAAATTGAAGAACAATGAACCAGTCATCAACAAGCTCTCATCGTCATCTTTTCTAATTTTGCATCATCATCATCATCATCATCATCATCATCTCTCTATTGCATTTTTTCGGTTTTATTATCGGTTGGTTCGCCTTTTGTTGTTATTAATACCTACGATATTAACCAAAGTACTTGCAAAGTCGCAAAATCCGAATAGAGAATGTCAAGTTTTATATATTTTAATAGAGACCTGTAATGGCTGATTCCTTACAACTGGACAGATACGAGTTCGAAACATACCACTGAATTAGGTCGCTTCGGCTGTGCCCGAGTGCATCGCTCTTTAAAAGCCGTGGCACGATATATATTCTTCAGTGTAATAATATACCTTGAAATACAACAAACACGATTTTTATGTTAAAGGAAATAAACACGCGACATTGCTATTAGGAGCCATGCATCTATTTTTATGAATATTTGTCTCGACATACATCACTGTTTAATGCACCAATTTACGTGTAAGAAAGATACAGTGTTAAAATTATTCATCTGCCAATAAGTAATTCAGTTAACAAGACATGAATAAATGCGGTTTTGAAATTAACGAACACGTTAACCTTCTAATGACAGTACATTGTTTATATTTATCTGGTTGCGGATCTAAAATGCGAATGCACTCCTTATAGATCTCCGTAAAGAAAAAAAGCCTCCATGGAGAACAAATATATTAAATATCCCAAAATTACAGTATATACCGCAAATATTAAGAGTCATTCTACAGCGATTAGATTCACATAGGTGACAGGGAACTGTACTCTGCTCGAATAATATCAACATTACGATAGGAATGCGTCTGAACTTTTCTCGCAGAGACCATTGTGTCAGCTGTGCAGAATCTGGGGATACGTGACCTGTATGCAGATATTGCAAACGGAATAAAAATGTAATATCTAAAAACCAACGAAACCATCCATTAATTTAAATTGTCATAACCTCATTAGAATCTGTGTTCAAAATAATGACATTGTCTATTATTAAGAATATGTGATATATGTCATATTTCTATAAAGCTATTATAGCACAAACAGTGCTTCACCAGAACCAAATGTGACATGCTCTAATACAATGTATACAACAAACCTTAGCTATTAATCATTGGACAAATAATCCATGTAATAATACTAAGATCTCCCCTTGAGGCCCCTTTATATATTTGTTTTATAGCGGTATATGTGTCTCATCAGGATTTCTCCCATCATTATCGGTAAGATCTCCCCAGAGGCCCCTTTATGTATTTTGTTTATAAAGCGATTTGTGTGTTTCATCAGTTTTTCTCTCATCATAATCGCTTCGATCTCCCCAGAAATCCCTTTATATAATTTTATAAAGCTGTATGTGTGTCTCATCAGGTTTTCTCTCATCATAATCTAAAGTAGCCACCACGCTGAAATATAATAATGGTCATTTTAAGAACTTTAGAACAGAAGACGTTTTCAACGATGTTTGCCCATGAGCTTTACATGTTTGGTAATTGCTGTTTGACACGATCCTAGACGACATAAGAAATTTAAAGTGGTAGAGGTATAAAACAACATGTATAGTGATGAACTATTCTAGACAATAATAAGATCAACACAAAGAGTTTTCAAAACAAAAGAAGGATAAAATATTAATTAAAATATTAACTGGTCTCATTTTGGTACATGTAAAGCAAGACATCAAGATGTCAAGGAGATAAATTCCGTACAGAAATATAGAAAATAGAGGAAAACGCAATTTATGAGGATAAAACATATTACTACAGGCAAACCAATGAAGAATGCAAACATATATAGTTTGATTTGACGATACTAAGTCCATCAAACAAGCTTTTCTCCAAAACGCGTAATCAGGAAATATTACTAAACTAGAAGAATTCTCAATACACCATGAATTAAATCTTATCAAATCACCTGGCCTCATTACAGAGGTCTCAAAATTCTTAACTTTCACCTGTAAATTAATGGAAGATCTTTGATACATGTAGGGTACCTGAATTTTCGTAGTAGATGTAAGGAAATATTGCGAGTGAAACATTTGACATTCTGACATAACAAATAGTTTCCACGTTGCGAGTGAAATGTTTCCTTAAATCCAACACAAGTAAAACAAAGTTCTGTTTTTATTATACTATTTTAAAGGCAAACACCATTAAGGATACATGCGAATATTGGCTGTATTACGTCAACAACAAAAAGAAGATTCTAACTGTAGTGGAGAGGCTTTTCACAGTTTAGATTAGTAATAAAGTGAATAAAATTAAGCCAAGAACACACCTAAATGATTTGTTTGCCTGACCGCTTTTATTATAGACTAGCAGACTATACACCATTCCTGAGATAGTCTCCATCTTTTTTTCAGACATTATTAACTGACCATTCAATATTGTTGAAAACAACAAGACAAATGGCTTGAAGAGGAGATTGCACAAAGGTTCCAAAAATCTGCATCAAAATGTTTCATTAACAACAGCCAAATATGAGACCTTTAATACATTCCATATCATCCACTTAAACGAAATATATTTAAGGAACTTCCATCTGAGTGAAGTGCTGATAAGCAGAAAGTTCATTCAATGTTTACTTTTGGAAATTTTTTCAATGGAATTACTAATTAAAACCCATTTTAAGAAAAACATCAACGCTTTAGAAGTAAACATTGTTTAAGAATGATTAGACGATGTTCTGTAATAACTGTGAACATTTTATTTTTTAAAGGACTAAGTGGATACAATTTGTTTTTCTTTACTACTGAGTTAACCGTGTTACTGATTGTAGCTCCCAATTAATACTTTAAAATACAAACCTGAAAAAAAAACAATAGCTAACTACCTAAAAAATACACCCCACCCCACCCCCCGTGCATCGGATATCTCATAATACAAATCATTGCAACGACACAGCATCTCCATCTTCACTGTTCTTTTACTAAACCTGTAAACAAATAAATTCACCTGCTTTGTCCGTTGAATAGCAGTACTTACATGACGGTACATAGGTCTGCGCGCTATCTTTCTCCTATATTAAAAAACAAGCCCGAATTTTCAAAATATCCAGTCTAATTGTATATGTGTGGTATCCACTAATATAGATAAGCAAACAACGCGTGACTCAGATTACTTCCAAAATAGGTCATATAGGTTGTCACAATAACAGACTTAAGTTTAAATTTATCAGAGGAATGTATACAGGATGCTAATAGGCAGCCATTACTGGATTATTCATTTTACAAACATATTTTTCTTATTTTAAAACTAGTTACAAGAGGGACGGTATACTTTACTTTAAAATATACGGTCATTTGATTCTTTGTTTGTGAATTGATGAATCTATGAGCAGGGTCCAGTGTAGGACTCGAGATTGCTTGATTCGTGAGAATTTATCCAAATTAAGACTGTAACAGTAACATAATATCCCTCATCCTATTTTCAAGTATTAACTTTCTTTATTTTTAAATTCACCATCGATCCAGTAATTTTCATACTATCATTACCCAGCCGGTCGTAAATGTTCAGTTTAACAATAAAACGTCTTGGATTGCGAAGTCTTAGTATCACAGTTTTTTGTTTATCATGATTTTGCTACTAATGAAGGATTCAAAAAATTAAAAGTGGGAACTTAAAAAAGCAGTTTTATGACTTGAATGAGCCATTTCAAATTCTGGTACTATCCCCCTCATCGAACATTTACTCGTTGTTTTGTATGTTGGATTTAATTTATGTTAGATTTAAATTAATTGCTTGTCTTGTTAGTTTTAAATTGTTTATTCCATTACATGCTATTGTAATGGAGTTGTATTTACTGGATTTAAAATTTTCCCAAAACTCAATTCTGTTTTTCGTAAACCTAATAATAACTAATGCTACCTTGTTACTGACTTGGGGATTTTGCAAACAGCTATATTTATAATTTATTCTTTCCCAGAGTAAAACAAATTGGTTTTAGTAAAGGCCATACCGGAAGTACGTGACAAATAACATGTAGCAATTCTTTCAAACTCTGGTTTTTCAGTAGACGACACACATTCGGGCGTCTGCTTTGCGTCGTAGCTAGATTTATTATTTACGTATTGAGAAATAATAGTGAAATCGTGTTTTAACACTGGAGACGTCCATGCAGATTATCTTGTGACCAGTTAGAGTTAAACTTTTAATTTTTCTTCAAATTATATGGATTGGAACAGATTACTTTTCTCTGGAAATACTTGTGCTCTAAAGTAATAATTGGCCAAGGAGAGTTTTGGAAATTTACAGGATTGAAACACTATAATATTATTTTCTGTGATTCAACAAAGCACTGTTGGCACTTCAGTACCACACTGACCACAGCATACCTTATCGGCTTCCTTGTTGCAGTACATCGGGATTCGAACTCAGTTTCATTAGAACATTTTATTAATATGACTTCTATGTTTTCATCCGTGGATTAGTCTTGGATTAATTTTGGATTTGATTTGTATAACGTAAGTTATTTTTCTCATTTATATTTTTTTTGCTCTAGAAAAGAAAAAAGTTTTTAAATGTTACAAAGATAGTTGTCTTTACCTTTTTCTTGTTACTGTTTAAAAGAGCCTAAACACGTGAGAGTCGTTAACGGAAATTCGTTAGGTTATGTTTCCTCTACTTGTACTATTTACAGAAAGCTTATTACAAGCCACACATATTTATCAATGTCAGTGAAATTGAATTGTACCGATGACAACTTTGGCAGCAATAGCGTTGAAGAAACAGTGTTTAAATGTAGACCAGTCGAATCACGTCAGGTTGGCTACACGAACGTAAACGTACGATGTTTCTAAACAACAAAAGCAATTGCTGGAATGAACAAACATTGTAATTTCGCAGAGTTGGCTAACATAGTGAATTAGGGCGGAAAACCAGACTAATAAATAGTCACTATTATCGATATATCACCTGATTTGTTTATTATTTACTACCATTTGACACATGTGACAAAATATAGAATTGTTGCTTTAAGACTTATTGATGGCTATATGACCAGTCAAATCCAAAACACATTTATCCAAAATATTTTTAATTTTTGTTTCGCTCAAGACGATGTAGCCTTAGATAGATCAAATGTCATGACAAGCTGGAGCGATTGGTCCTATTTTAAGTTGTCTAAATCAGATATACGTAATAATTCCCATTATGATGTTGGAAGCAATTAGGAGAATATGTGATGTACTGCGATAGATAAATAAATAAGTTTGGTATGTGGTTACTTAATGTGTTAAATATTCAAGAATAAGATTGATCGCAGTAAATAATATATCTAAAGGATGAATGTCTAGAAATTTCACTGGGTTTAAACTACCAATGTCAAAATGTATATTATAGACTGTATACCTAATCACGACCATATATGACACAATTTAGCATATTTTCATAATGTCAGAATGTATATTCTAGACTGTAGACCTAATCACGACCATATATGACACAATTTAGCGTATTTCACAATTTCAAAATGTATATTCTAGACTGTAGACCTAATCACGACCATATATGACACAATATAGCGTATTTCATGGAATAAGATTGTCTTACGTTACACACATCAAACGTTGTTGTGCTTGTTATAGTGACCTATTCCATGTTTAATAATTACCTGAAATTGAACGTAACAGGTGCGACGCTATACATGTATAATCCAAATCGTCGAAATTTGTATGGGTAACAATTGTTTTAAATTTGCTGTCAGGCATTTGCTTGAACATTACTGCGATTCATATTAATATTGGCAGTGGAGGGGCTTCTTCTACAATTTGTATAATTTAATGTGTCTTTATTGTTTAATGTTTCTTTGTTTTATATTTGTTCCATCAGTCGCACAAGTCGTAGTGAATTTTAATCCTTTCGTGTCTATTTGTCATACCGTTATTGATCTATCAATATACCCCGATTACGTTCACGGCAGAGGTTTGTGTCCCATTCTCTCTGAAATTAATAGCTATTTGTTATGTTGCGTATGGATGATAATTTAGTATTATAATGCTCAAAGTAATTCACTACATTGTAGCTTTCAGACGCCTCGCGAGCCTGAAATAATTGTCGGATTTCCCCTGAGGAATTCCCAGTAGATTTAGTTTGTTTTATTGATGTTACTGATCGTGTGGCAAATTGTCTTTTATAAAACGTTTTATTCAATTTTGTCAAAGTCGACGATTCGTAATCGTACTCCGCACGCGTATCTTCGCTATCAGACTAGTTCAAAACGTAAATTACAATAGCTCCGATAATCATAACTAAAAAAATATAAATATGTCTTTTTCATGGTCAATATTTGTTGTAATTTTACATCCGAATTTCCGAATTCATGTATTTTAAACTTTGATAATCGGATATAATTATCAAAACTGACGGCAGAAATGTCATCATCGAAATCCTTCTTCTCTAAGTAAATTTAAACACGAACCTCCTATTTCGTCGAGTACAATGTCTCATCGCACTGTCAAAACATATTTATCTGTCTTTGGAGTACATCTCTTTGTTACATTTGTACTGATATCAAGGTTTAGAAGAGTCACTGGAGTTTTGCAAATTGTTTTTTTTTTATCCAACAATGCTACAAATTTTATTTACCCAGTCCTAGGAAGAAAAAAAATCACGATACTCTCCATACTAACTGGATAGTCCAATGTCTTTTTTTTATAAATCTGTTATGCATTTACGATACATGTTTACTTGTCATAAAACTTCTATCCTAGAATATGTTTTATTTTGTACCGCTGCACGTAATATACAATGCACATGAGAACCAAAATCTTCCTTCAGTCTAGATAATCATATTTCTGGATGTCTCGTAATATCTTGCAGCAAATAAGTTCATCTTTGTCTACCATTTAATTGATTTACTCAGCTGTACAACAGGACTGAAAACTACCGACTCCAAACTGGTAATGACTTGTTGAAGTACCTACTTTATACTGGTAATGACATTTTATAGTACCTACTCCATACTGGTAATGACATTTTATAGTACCTACTCCATACTGGTAATGACATTTTATAGTACCTACTCCACTGATGATTTTGTAGGACGCATCTCAAAACAGGACAACACTCGCTAAACATTACGGTATGTGGACGTCGTAAAACATTATTTATTAAACAGTAAGGCATGTGGATATCGTAAGACGCTATTTATTAAATAGAACGGCATGTGAACATCGTAAAGACACTATTTATTAAACAGCACGGCATGTGGACTTCGTAGAACACTATGTTAAATAGTAGGGCACGTGGACCTTGTACATCACTATTTATTTAACAGTACTGCATGTGGACTTCGTAGAACACTATTAATTTAACAGCACGGCATGTGGACTTCGTAGAACACTATTTGTTTTAACAGTACAGCATGTGGACTTCGTAGAACACTATTTGTTTTAACAGTACGGCATGTGGACTTCGTAGAACACTATTTGTTTTAACAGTACGGCATATGGACTTCGTAAAACACTGCAATTACAGCATGTTGAGCATCTTCAGTTCAGATCAGTGTTGTACATCCTTACGTAATTGGGGATTTATTTATGCATTACCAAATAGTACTTAATCAAAGAATTTTAGATACATTTCAATATTATAATTTCCTCTCAGTACCATTTCTTCCAGCATTCAATATATTGACAAAAATCCTCAAGTTTCTATAGACAATTAATTGAAATAAATCTCATAGGTATTCTCCAAGTTTTCTAACATTTACCATTCATCTAACAATCATTCAACCTCTTGTACATTTCTCAACAAAATTCCGACTATACTTACAATCAGTAAAGTTCCAGCTCCGATTTACACAAGCCGATCTTTCGTGCAACGAATATATTTCTATGGGTGGTCATATTGATGTTTTTTCGCCACGTATCACCTCTTTCTTACGCAATTGAAGTATGGTGATTGGCCGAGTTTATTTCCTCTTTACGTTGCACAATTTTACTCTGGTCTTTTCTGTGTTGTCACTGGATGAAAATATGTATGATCCCTCTTCTACATTTTTCTCCTCGTCAGTACTTGATGATAGCGTCTATATCCTCATTCCCAACACTTTTTTCCGTCGTCTAATGCGTGTCGTCCCTGTATGTGAATGCAACCTCTTTCCGGAATACATCCATAAATGTAGGTGCGATAATTGATTGGATATATTGCTCTTTAAATATCACACTTTCCAAATCCGTAATTTTCAATTCAATATGTGTATATGTTTTAATTAACACAGGGGCGGATTCAGAAATATTGTTGGGGTTAGGGGTGTGAAAGTCAAAAGTCGGCATGAGGTCTGTGAGCTGGAAAGTACTTTGGGGCCCAGGGTAACGAAGCGCCACAAGCCTCTTATATTTTAAGCGTTTCCATGAAATAAATCTAGCTATCCATCTGAAAAGAAAATTTACTCTTGGAAACGTTACGGCTATTTTTGACCTTCCCTCTTCCTTAAAGCCTTTTCAGTCTTTGCGCAAAGGACACAGTCGTTCAAGTCACATAAAGGGGCATAAATCTGACAAAGCTTAGTTACAATCACAGCACAAGCTGTCTCCCTTAATCGAGCTGTCGACAGTGGTCAATTATCATGGATAAATTCTAGATACAGATTCGTGAATGATGCTAATCTATTTCACCATTATGACTCTGGTCACACAAACAGACAGTTGGTGATATTTTTTTACGTGCGCCTTGTTCACCGTGAATACTGATCGTAATCGTCCGTGGGAGAAATACCCGAATTTCCCGACCTGACGTAAATCAGTACGACTTCAACGTCATGGATAATTCTCAGCAATCCTGACTATTGATTATTATTTGACTTTATTTTAATTAGTATCATTAATATTTCTTACCTTTGAATGTTCATGTAGAGTTGAGTATTTATTTATATAGCTACTTTGTGATCAGTTTGTCAGCAATTTTCATCATTTAATACCCAAATAATGGTTTGGATGTTATTGTCGAAAACTGTTCTTATGTTACCATGCCTTTCCTTCTTGTTGTGTATTTTTCTCATATATCTAATGTATACCTTTACTTCGTCATTAATCTTCGAAATTTATCGAATGGTCTTGAAATTTGTTTATATTCTCAATTTTATTATGACATGTGTCACATCAAAGGTGTATCTAGTTTGTATTTCGTTGGTCATTGAATAACTGTATCTATAATATATAATTATTATTATAAATACTTTATAAACATTTTCAACGTAACAACACATTTTGATTTTGTGTCTTTAAGTGGGTGGTGTGTAGGGGAGGTATTTCTATCCAACGTGACAAATCTATGCATTAGCTTCCGTCGAGTTGCTCATATTTGTTGATTATTTTAAAAAAATTAGGTCTTTGATCCAGTCATGATCAATAGCAAACTATCATTGATCGTTTTAATCAAATTGTTTACATAATGTTATCTGATGAAGAAACGGTAATATAATTATTACGAGTTTGTTTATGATACATTTAAAATTAATTGAATATAAAATGAAGAATTCAGTATATGATGCTATTGCATGTCCTACCAAGTATACGATCATTTTCATCGTCTTCTCCAGTCTGTTCACTTAAAGTTAAAACAGTATACTGAACGATTCGAACGATATTAATAATTTATACTGCTCACATCTCGTACGGTCATAATTGTTTTTTTTATCTTCACTTAATGTAAATTAGTATATGTTAATTGGTCCATGTATTGCAATAGAAAACATTCATACTGTTTATCTCCAATGATTAGAAGACAATAATTAAAATTCGTCGTTGTTTTGTTTGTTATCTTTTTCTATTGGTTAGGCGGAGTTGGGTTGAGGTGTGGTGGGGCATTTCAAAAGTAAATCACACTGAATGAACGAGCGAAACGAATTAATAAATGAAATAAATAAATAACTATTTCAGAATGCAAACATAGGAGATTGCGACAGGGTTATCGATTAGGGTTGAGAGAGAGAGAGAGAGAGAGAGAGAGAGAGAGAGAGAGAGAGAGAGAGAGAGAGACAGACAGACAGACAGACAGACAGAGAGACAGACAGACAGACAGAGAGAGAGACAGAGAGACAGACAGACAGACAGACAGGTGTTGACAACGACTAATTTGACTGGTTCAGATTCGCTTCACAATTTAGTTTTATCATTAAAAGCAATGCACAAACGAACAAAAATGGGTGCGTTAAAGAGACGTTGGGAAAATTGAGATGTGAGATGTAAGAATGAATGAACGAATTAACAAACGAATGGCCAATATATGAGTGTTCGAAAAGAGAGACAAGTAGTCGCTTGAGGAAATATAAGAATTTACAAACGAATGATAATAAATGAGAAATTATCCATAAAAGTGTTGTATTCATTATAGTTAATGTTTCCATTTAAAACTGCCTGTCTACCTCTCTTTATATTCATGCATCCTTAGCTATAAATTTCCAGCGTCCTCAGACTCGTTTGATATATTAGATAAATATGATATGTTTATTGGCCATGTTGTGGACGCTGAGAAAAGCATAATATTGTTAAGGTATGAAGACAGTGTAAGTGAAATATTACGAAATATTACGAAAGGAATATTAATTTCTACCACCAAAATATCACCAGGTACAACTAAGAAAACAAACACAAAATTCCTGAGAAATTATCAAAATGGTTAAAGATTAATAATCTAAAACAAATCAAGCCACCGCTCCAATATTCGACCATACTTTAAAATTGGCAACCTGTATCATAATATCAATTCGCCACATTTAGTGGAATCAGCTTTCG
This sequence comes from Unio pictorum, assembly GCA_030141615.1. Taxonomy (NCBI): domain Eukaryota; kingdom Metazoa; phylum Mollusca; class Bivalvia; order Unionida; family Unionidae; genus Unio; species Unio pictorum. The sequence goes on from JARLTB010000377.1 coordinate 14,387,761, forward strand.
GCTGTAAAGCATAGCTTTAACTGCATCAGAACGAAAACTTATTCGCCCAAAAGTTTAATTTCTTCTTTCCAGGATGTGAAATAGACCAAGTAGAGTTAGCAGTCTTTGAAGTAAGCCAAACCTGTATTCTATACCCGGAAGTATAATCATCAACTCTGCTCCAAAAACAAAGGGGATTAACGTTACTTTAACAATAGGTAAGATACACAATATTTTTGTAAATAACCAAGATAATTAAGAAGGAAATCCTGGGAAATTCATTTTTCTTTTAGAAATGAGAATTTACGTAAATTCTCATTTCTAAAGAAAAACTGAATTCCCAGTTGATTTTCCATTCTTAACTTATCATTCGGTTATTTACAAAATATTATGCAGAATTTTCCCTCCCTTTGCAAATGTCCTCCTTTAAGGTAAATTCGGCGTTGTTTTTTCTTTTATTTTTAATGACAAGAAATCAAATCGAACCTCTGCATGCAACCGTACCTAATTTTAAAACAAAAACAATTGATTTAAAAAGTCTATATGAATTTAATGAATTTGTTGTTGTTGTTGTTGAAATTCAATTGAAAATACTGGATCAAACACGCACAAATAAACTGGAATGTGAATGTGGCACATGATATATACTTGCTTTTAAGAACACCTGAGTTAATTACAGGTGTTTTTAGTTGCATTTTCAAGGTCATAACTTACTAGCTTCTTTACGCATGAGTGGAGCACAAGGTACTGAGAACACGTCCATACTGACCAATATGTTGTCTCGTCTGAGAACACGTCCATACTGACCAATATGTTGTCTCGTCTGAGAACACGTCATTACTGACCAATATGTTGTCTCGTCTGAGAACACGTCCATACTGACCAATATGTTGTCTCGTCTGAGAACACGTCCATACTGACCAATATGTTGTCTCGTCTGAGAACACGTCCATACTGACCAATATGTTGTCTCGTCTGAGAACACGTCCATACTGACCAATATGTTGTCTCGTCTGAGAACACGTCCATACTGACCAATATGATGTCTCGTCTGAGAACACGTCCATACTGACCAATATGTTGTCTCGTCTGAGAACACGTCCATACTGACCAATATGTTGTCTCGTCTGATAACACGTCCATACTGACCAATATGTTGTCTCGTCTGACAACACGTCCATACTGACCAATATGTTTTCTCGTCTGAGAACACGTCCATACTGACCAATATGTTGTCTCGTCTGAGAACACGTCCATACTGACCAATATGTTGTCTCGTCTGTCCAGAAAGTACAAGGTACTGAGAACACGTCCATACTGACCAATATATGCAGAGGCTCTTCATAAGTTTTGTTGTGAGAGGGGAATGATACATAAACATATCATACTATGAACTCAATTAATTAATTGTAATTAAGAAAGGGGCTTTTTAAGAAAGGTTTTTTTATTTAGAAGTGGTTTGCTCTCAATCATCTGCGACTCTCACTGAATCTCATACCCATTTCCATAATATTTTAAGATGTTAACAAGGCTAGGTCTCCCACTAAACACTTAGTAAATCAACTCAAGCTCAGGTAAATATCTTTACCTGCTGTAATAATGATCTGAATAGATATTCTAAGCTTATATGTAAATATAAGCTGTGTAATATGTTGTTTACAAAATAGCAATATTTTATCAGTTATGCCCTAAATGCAATTTCGGACAAAGGTCAATCACACGAGAGATATACATAACATAGATATACATAACATATAAATATTTAGAAAAGTTAACATATACTACAAGTGAAATACCAGTACAACTATTTCACTATTGCTCTAAATATGTTTGTTTTGAGAATTTCGTATTGCTTCGTTATCACTTCATTTACAAACACACACACACACACACACACACACAAACACACACATACATACATACATACAATATATATATATATATATATATATATATATATATATATATATATATATATATATATATATATATATATATATATATATATATATATATATATATATATATATATATATATTAGTCATTGAGATTCAGATTATTTTTGTATTTAATAATTATATTAATTGCAAGTTGAAGTATTAGTGTTCTCATTTTGAAATTTTGAATTGCCATTAGGTTACATATATGTTTCGTGAGGAAAATTTAAAAAAAAATGACTGTTTAAAGTGAAACGAATGGACCAATTAAAAAAATTGTTTTGGCGACGCATAACTTAAATTCAAAGCAAACATACATAAATTAGGAACACTCTTGTAAACATGTTTAAGAAATATATTATGAGTTAAATAATAGTATGAGCCGCGAGTTACTGGCAACTAATATAACACAATTATTTTCAACGAGTGTCAAATGTATATCAAGTGATTAAAATTAATTCTGTTCATCTGGTAACATTGTGGACTTTGCTTTGTTGGTTTTGACGGTGCATAACAGTGAATCAATTTTTTATGATAAACAACACAGTGCTTATTAACGTAATCGTTTTGTGGTAAATTTTGGTTAAATATGACAATCTTTAGAGACAAGTTCAACACTCAAACAAACATCCTAGTTCTTTGGAACTCCAAAAACGTATTAATTATACTATAAAATCTTCCTACAATTAAAAATCAGCCCGTGTTGTTGTGTACAGTGTTGGGTCTTTGGGCAATGTACTTTACTACGTTTGCACCGAGATGAAAAGTCTTCTTATATTGTCTTGCCTTGAAACATAAAACGCAACGAAAGAAAACAAAAAGAATATAAAGAAAGACAATGTAAAACAAATTGGTTTTATCTTTTTCCCGTATCACCCAAGATATTGTGTTTTCATCTTTGTCATAAACATGGGGTTTGTGACAATATATTATAATAAATTCACACAAATGATTCTCTCTCTCTCTCTCTCTCTCTCTCTCTCTCTCTCTCTCTCTCTCTCTCTCTCTCTCGCTATTAGTTAGTTGGCATTACATACCAAGGAAGGCAGCACATGTAATACAATAGATGTCGCTATGACAATACACTAATGAAGCTGTTTGATCTACTAAGGTGTAAACAGGTTATCGGAACTGTGGAAGTGAAGATGATGTTACAGTAGCAAAAGTAGTTTCCATTCATTCGAGCATTTTTTTTTCTTTATTAATTCGATTTGCCAACCAATAATATCTCCATTCATCCCTTCATTTTTCTTTTTTGCTTTCTCTATTTGTCAAGCAAGACTAACGTCTTCCGTAATAACGTAACCATTATTCCGTTACGCACATTCAGAAAGTGAAACTATTTTTATTGAAAGATATTGTAAATCAAGGGAGATAAGTTATTAATGCCAGATTGGTCACAAATTTGGTGTTTGGAGTTACCTGTATTTTCAATTCAAGTCAATGAAGCTGGCACTGATGCAGTTACAGACTTACAGTTACAAACTTACGTCACAGGCATTTTTGCCTTCCTGTCTGAAGGAAGTTTTCTATATTTGTCAGCGGTAGGCAGCCTATGTGAATCGGTCTTACAGTAAATGTACATTATTTGTAATAATAAAAACAGTTATCACACAGTTATTTGAATGCACAAGTATTTTGATATCATACCAATATTCAAATTATTGAGTCTTAAAACTTCAGTGCAAATGTCTCTGAACAGAACGGCCATTAGATGTCTCTAAACAAGACGGATATTAGAGCTCGCTTGTAGAAATGGCGTACGTCTTTATCTTTTTGAGATAAAGGTGATCATGAAATGTCAGGGTGTATTAACCTATTTCATACCGGATTTAACCGAGTTGCTCCGTAATTATCCGAATAACCTCTCGAGTCACTTTATACTCCAGCCAGCTGGTGAGTACATGTACATACCAAATTGGCGTCCATTGTTGTTTAGAAATATTACAGAGAAAAAACGTTAGGAAATGCCCGCTACTTGTATCGTCAGAGGTCGCGAAAGTCGCTCCAATCAAGGATGTGGCACTAAATTCCATCGTCTCCCATGGAGAGATGATTTGCTGTGCAAACAGTAGCTCGTACGAGCAGGAAAATCTGAACTTGAATTGACCGGAAAACGAATGTCACAATTCAAGAATGCGAGAATTTGTTCGCTACATTTTAGTGCTGAAGGTGAAAGGAACAACTACTTGAATAGGCATTTTCAACTCTATAAACAATGTTGACGTAGTTAGAGAAATTGATGCTTATGCTGAAGCGTCCGCCATATTTTGCCCACCACCTATCGAGTGGCTATTGCTGTCAGCTGACCACCGGCCACGTGATCAAAATTCCGAGCAAATTACAAAGTTCGCCTAAGTCTCCATGAAATGGTCTATGGACAATCGCAGTTGTACTGGCCTTTTAATGAATTAATGGAGAGTGGGGTTTGTTCTGATAACACCACGAATTAAAGGATTATTGGGTTTGCACTGTTGATAAATTTCATGCCCAAAACTTTTCTCAAAAACGAGGAATTGTTTATTTGAACGTTTTACCTTTCTTTGTTTTTTTGTTACTGTAGGTTGCAGCATCAATGTTGGGAAGTATATCAAGACTTCTTTATCAATAATTCTTTTGATCAATAATGTATTGAGAAGAAACACATCCTAATTGTTAATAATAATAATAATAATAATAATAATAATAATGATAATAATAATAATAATAATAATAATAATAATAATAATAATAATGCTGATGATGACGATGACGATGATGATAATAATAATAATAATAAAATTAATAATAATAATAATAATAATAAGAAGAAGAAGAAGAAGAAGAAGAGGAGGATAACACGTGACTCTTAATGTAGCATCGTAAATTAACTGCGACCTCGTTTATATTATTTTAATTTCGATATATCTGATTAAATAAATAATAATATGTAATTTATTTTACAATCATACTTCAAAATGTTCGTGGTAACAAAGAGATAAATTAAGTGTCTGTATTACTCCAGTATCATTGCATTATGATTGACACATCTAAGGCGATTGAATTAGTCTGCGTAAAATGTCAATAGCTCTTATCTACAGCACCGACAAATTATGTACATTTATACCACACGTAGATCCTATACTCGCAAAATTTAACTAAAATTGGGTATATGGTTTATACGTTTTTGTTCAGCAAATGGGCTAAAGAATGACTCGAACGCACACTTGTGCAATTATTGGTGGTATGTCAATCGGAAACATCAAGATCGGAGTTATATATGTCGAGCAGAGAGCGGTTTGCACGACTGGTCACATCGCAATGGCGGATTTCCCACTATGAAGATAATGCAGCTACCTTGGTTGGTGGTATGATGGCAGCACAGATATATATATATATATATATATATATATATATATATATATATATATATATATATATATATATATATATATATATATATATATATATATATATATATACATGCATACATACTGGAGTATTTGACATATATATTTTTTTACTGTCATGTAAGTTCAATCACAGTTTAATTCGTTATGCATCTTATTTCGTGCATTTGCAGTTTTTATGTAGGTCATCTCTTTTAGCTAACTCAAATCTTCCAGTCTTTAAGGTCCTGAATGTACATACATACATACATACATACATACATACATACATACATACATACATACATACATACATACATACATACATACATACATACATACATACATACATACATACATACATACATACATACATACATACAATGGCTATAAATTACCAGCTGAGCTATGCCAGTCGGAAACCGCTCGTGTATTCTAGTGGTTAGAGCGTTCGCCTCGGATGCGGGAGGTCATGGGTTCGACCCCTGGCCGAGTCATGCCAAAGACTTACAAAAATAGTGCTTACAGCTGCATCGCTTGGCGCTAATCATTAAGAAGTTAGTGTTATGAATGGTTGATCTGGTGCCAGGATATTATGACCTGGGGTGGGACAACATGCCACATCTAGCGGCATCAAACCCCAGTGCTAGACATTACTATAAAATGTGTATATTGCAGACATCGTAGCAAGACGAGTGCAAAAATTGTTAAAGCTATGTTAAAAATCCAAATCTTTCTCTCTCTCTCTCTCTCTCTCTCTCTCTCTCTCTCTCTCTATATATATATATATATATATATATATATATATATATATATATATATATATATATATATATATATATATATATATATATATTAGGGCATAACCGATTAGCATTTTTCTACCGATTTCCGATTCCGGATTTTGGGCATGAAATTTTTCCGATTCCGGATACGATTCGATTAATCGGAAATGCTAAATCCGTATTTTTTTCTAAAAAATTTCATCTTCCGTTTCCGGGTCTCTGGTATCTGGTTTTGCCGTGTCTAGCATATTACTTAGTACTTTACCATATCCGGCTTGATTTCCGGTTTTCACCCGTCGGTTCAAATAGATTGTCTCACAGCGTGGTTGTGTTGACCATATTGGACTTTTCTGACTTCTTATTTAACTTTATTAACGCACTATCGCATGACACGCAGTGTTAGACACGGTGCTATAGAAATTCAACTTTATTATTTTTATTATCCGAATCGGTCGTTCCTGCCTTGTCCGACTCCGATTAATCGGAAGTTCATACTATCCGGTGGAATCCGATTTCCGGATCAAAAGTCGGTTATGCCCTAATATATATATATATATATATATATATATATATATATATATATATATATATATATATATATATATATATATATATATACTGACTGACTGACTGACTTTATTTCCTTTATAGCCTTTGTATGTATGTATGTATGTATGTATGTATGTATGTATGTATGTATGTATGTATGTATGTATGTATGTATGTATGTATGTATGTATGTATGTATGTATGTATGTATGTATGTATGTATGTATGTATGTATGTATTTATGTATGTATGACTGACTGACTGACTGACTTTATTTCCTCTTCAATAGAGATTACATCAGATTAATCAAATTCAGGATAATACAAAGCCGAAATAATTGATGACCATCCTTTGAACATTTCAGATCATCATCCTGTAAAAATAGAGTTGGTCATTCCTCTTGCATATAATATAATCATGGCTGACAAGCATTTAATTTCCTCCATAAATTGGAAGAAAGCATCGGCAGAACAAATAAATAGGTATAAGGAAGCAACACGCAATGAATTTTTAGCGCAACTGCATAAGGCAGAAATAGTGACAAATGTCGATATTGATATTATTATTCAAGACACGGTAAAGATTTTACATGACGCAGCTTCTATGTTTCTGCCCATAAAAAGGTTTTGCCCATACGCTAACCCCTATTGGAAATTACTAAACGTAAAAATGTTTCATACAGAAATGAGGCTGAAACGTAGGTTATGGATCTCTGATGGTAGGCCAAGAGGATGGAAATTTCAGTCATACGCGAACTATAAGAAAGCGAAGAAATGTTTTGGAAAAGAGTTACTGAGAGCAAAAGAAATGTGTGACAGAGAACAGTTCAGTGAGCTTGAAAAGGCTGCAGAGCTCGATATTTCCACTTTCTATAAATTTATACGGAATAAAAGACATAAACGTGATTACATATATGAAATTGAATCTAACGGAAAAATTGTACGTGACCACGACTCTATAAGAGACTTATGGGCAAATCATTTTTCCAATTTGTCACTACCTGACAATAGCTATCTGTACGATGAGAATCATTACCAGATGGTCTTAACAGAGGTTAAAAAACAGAGTATAGAAACCCATTCCCACTTTGATGAAGTTGTTGACAAAATTCCCACTAGAGAAGAAATCAGTAATGCAATTAGTTCTCTCAATAAAAATAAGGCATTTGGTCACAACGGTATTGTTGCCGAGCATTTACTGTTTGCGGACACTCAAAGCAGTGTACAATTACTTGAAACCGTCTTCAAAAAAGTGTACGAGGCCGAGGAGTACCCATGCCATTTTAAACAAGGTTTAGTAATACCATATTTAAAGGAGGGGGAAAAAGCAAATTAGATATGAATAACTACCGTGATATAACTATAGTTCCAGTGCTTCAGAAAATCCTAGAGCAAATTATATATAATAGACTACTTATATTTTCTAAGCACATTAATTTTCCAAATCCAATGCAACAAGGTTTTAGGAATAATTGTGGCAGTATCACTGCAGCGTTTTGTATCAAGGAATCTATATGCTACTATATGGATAAAGATACTCCTGTCTATGCAACATTTCTTGATAATGCTCAGGCATTCAATACAGTCTGGCACAATGGGTTATTTTACAAGCTGTACAAACTTGGCATTAAAGGGAAGACGTGGCGCATCATGAAAGACTCGTTTAAGGGAGTAACCAGTTCTGTTTTATTTGCGGGCAAATTGTCCAAATATTTCAATATTAAGCAGGGTGTAGGGCAGGGTCGTATCTTGTCCGCTTGGTTCTTTCTCGTTATGATAGACGATTTGATCACTGATTTAGATCACACTTTGCGAGGCCTAAATCTTGTCGATTTCCACCTGCCGTGTGTCTTATTAGCGGATGACACAACTGTAATGGCTAACTCGCATCATTCGATGCAGCATCTGCTCGATACAATCTCTAATTATGCGAAAAGGTGGAGATTGAAATATAACGCAGATAAAAGTTGCAGCATCCTTTTTACAAACAAAAGAAGAAATGATATTCCTTCTTTTCTATTCGACAAATCGCCAATTCCAGTAGTCAAAAGTAAGAAATATGCCGGCATACCTCTAAAGTACAACTTTAAACCTAACGATGCGATAAAAGAAGCATGCGATAAAGGTAAACACTTATTAAACTCTTTTTATTTTATTGGTATCAGAGACGGAGGAATGAACCCTCTAACAAGTATGAAAATCTGGAAAAGAATCATTCTACCTTCAGTCCTATATGGATGTGAATTATGGTCGAATATGACAAACACCAATATAGAAGAACTTGAGCTATGTCAGAGATATGCAGCGCGACGTATGCAAGCTTTCGATAAATATTCGCCCATAGAGGCAACGTGTAGCACCTTAGGACTCTGGTCAATGGAAGCATACATAGATAACATGAAATTGTGCTTTTTCAACCGGCTGTGTAGGGGCGATTGGACTCTTATCTGGAAAAAGATTTTCATTTTACGTTTATGTCAGTACTTGACCAACCCAATAAGACAGACGGGGTTTATAGCAGATATTGACAAAATATTCAAGAAATATGGCATGGGAAGTGTTCTCTTAGACTATGCAGTAAGAGTACAAACCGAAGGTAAACTTGTTTGGAATCGGAATATTATTGATAATATTCAAAACATCGAAGAATCTACCTGGAATACAGATATTGAACTAAGGAGCGATTTAATTCACTTCAGAAACATTCATTTGGACTTAAAACCAAGCAGTATATGGTTTCTTTGGCGTAAATTTCCATCTATATTATGGCCTCTCTCTGAAATAGTGAAACTATATATCATGCTTGTTGGAAAAGTTATGATATGTAAACTCTGTGGAAAAGAGACTGACGACAGAGCGAAACATCTTATCTTAGGTTGTGAAAAGCTCCTTGAAGAACGAAACGTCTTCTTTGAGAGGGTGATTGACACTTTAGAGGTGAGAGACGGGGTTAATTTATTTAATCAAGAAGACGATATACTATTGGAGACACTTCTTGGAAGCAGAGTAGATTGCTTGTCGTCTATCGACGACGATGTATGGGATAAACTCATGTTGATAATGGCAAAAAGCATAACCTCATTTTACAATAAAATGCATGTCCTACTCTCAACCAACATGTCATAACATAACAGCAATAATAAGTAGTTAAGCTAAATAAATAAATTAATTAACTTAAAAAAACAAGCAAAAACAAAAGGCCATCCTGTTGTCAAATTCCGCAATTTTGTTGTACGACAGATCACGGAGATATAATGCTCTCTGGCTCATATAACATTAGAGTGTCACCTTTTGCTATCTTTTTTCATTTGAGAATGGTTTCATGTTGTTCCACATATATATGTGTATGTGTCTGTTTATGTGTATATATGTGTTTGTGTGTATATATATATATATATATATATATATATATATATATATATATATATATATATGTGTGTGTGTGTGTGTGTGTGTGTGTGTATGTGTGTACATTTATATATAAATGTGTGTATGTGTGTGTGTATATGTATATATGTATGTATGCATAAGAACATGTCATGTAGAAAGAACTACATTGATAATTACACTTTTACTTTTTTTTTTAAATACTCTTTTCTGTTGTATTTCATGATTTTGCATTATCCTGAATTTGATTAATCTGATGTAATCTCTATTGAACTCTATTGAAGAGGAAATAAAGTCAGTCAGTCAGTCATACATACATACATACATACATACATACATACATACATACATACATACATACATACATACATACATACATACATACATACATACATACATACATACATACATACATACATACATACATACATACAATGGCTATAAATTACCAGCTAATCTATGCCAGTCGGAAACCGCTCGTGTATTCTAGTGGTTAGAGCGTTCGCCTCGGATGCGGGAGGTCATGGGTTCGACCCCTGGCCGAGTCATGCCAAAGACTTACAAAAATAGTGCTTACAGCTGCATCGCTTGGCGCTAATCATTAAGAAGTTAGTGTTATGAATGGTTGATCTGGTGCCAGGATATTATGACCTGGGGTGGGACAACATGCCACATCTAGCGGCATCAAACCCCAGTGCTAGACATTACTATAAAATGTGTATATTGCAGACATCGTAGCAAGACGAGTGCAAAAATTGTTAAAGCTATGTTAAAAATCCAAATCTCTCTCTCTCTCTCTCTCTCTCTCTCTCTCTCTCTCTATATATATATATATATATATATATATATATATATATATATATATATATATATATATATATATATATATATATATATATATATATATATATATATATATATATATATATATATATATATATATATATTCATTCATGTATTTATTTATACACACACCAGTCGGTACTCTCCTCGATTCTCGCTAGAAGAGAATTTACAACTTCATTCCACTCAAATTAATGGACTTCACTACTCCTCCTAACTGCGTTATTTTGCTGATTTGCGATTTATTGACATAGAAAATCAATCATCACAATAAGTAATGCAAATCATTTAAGGCCGATAACTTACATATTCACAAGATTTGTATCAGAAAAGTTCCATGAAATTGTAGACTACCTGAATTTGTATACACACAAAACAACTGAATCCTAACACATTCATAAAACTAAATTTTGTATGATATCCGTATAATGCGTGAATTTTTTAACATGCACCATTATTTCTGAATTGAAGGAAACATTAAAGTATGAATTTAAAATGAATACATTCAACAATCATTACAGGCTTTCATCAATAAAAACATTGCATGTAATGGAGACTAAACTTGCATTTCAGGAAGACCTCTCTCGCTTACCCACCAATATTCAGAACACTGACATGTGAATCAGAATTATCTTCTCTTGTCCGCCTTTCTTAATAACTATTTTGGAAAAAGATAGTTAATAACAAGTGCTTCAAATCGAACACGGCTTCGTATAATGTTGCTCTGGTTTGTCTCAACTGTTTGTCGTTTTCTGCGATTGAATTTACATTAAGAGTTATCTGTTCCTAACCGTTAATCGATCGAGTCCTACTTCGAATGCAAGTCACTCTCGTAACATAGTAGAATATATCTCTAGAATTCAACAGTTTATGGCTAGTTTAACCTATGTTACACCTATTGTTTAGATGTCATGCTGTGCTTAGAATGTGCTGTGAAATTATTCTACAGAAACTACTCTTCAAAATATAGCACCATTAGACAAACATAGATGTACATACATGAATGCACGCACCTACCTACCTAGCTTCCTACCTTCCTACATACCTACCTATATACCTACCTATATACATACGTACACGCATGCATGCATACATGCATGCATACATACATACATACATACATACATACATACATACATACATACATACATACATACATACATACATACATACATACATACATACATACATACATACATGCATACATTCATACATACATACATACATACATACATACATACATACATACATACATACATACATACATACATACATACATACATACATACATACATACATACATACATACATACATACATACATACATACATACATACATACTGTTACGTATATTTGATATGTCATTTATATTTATTTTTATTGTTTGTTTGCTAGATTCAAATTTGACATTTTAATTTTAAGATTTGTTCATTGGGTGTGTGTGTGTGTGTGTGTGTGTGTGTGTGTGTGTGTGTGTGTGTGTGTGTGACCTGTACTTTACAGAATAAACACCAGGTGTTGACCTCATTTCTGACCCGGCTTCAGAGTTGTAAACAAGCTTTTAAAATGATTGTTGGTTACAAGGACATTATGGAGCTTTATATAAACATCTTTCTATTTTTAGTTGTGTCATACGGTGGGTACGTGAGTTTTTGAACTAAATTTGTTCTAAGAGATTCTAGAAGATCATGTCACCCTTTTCTTGTAAACGTAAAAACAGATATATAAATTATGTTTTGAGAGCGAACTAATGAGCAGAAATTGGGCTTTTAGAATACTAAGTTGTGTGTCGTTTTGAGTTATTTTAAATTACCTTGTACTGGAAATTATGTCAATTCGTTTGGATCAAGAGGAATTATTTTGTTTTTTATCTGGAAAAGAATTGTGCTCATAGAATTGTATTAACAGGAAGTGACTTCATCAAGTGACATCGTCTTCCATATTGGATACTTCGCTGGCATTTGAACTTAGAAATATTTGGACATTTTATTACCAGGACTTTTGCAATTTCTCTAGTGGATCATATTTTGAATTGTTTTTGGATTAATTTTGGAATTGATTCTTAAAACCGTAAGTTGATTTTTTTTTTTGAAAAATATTTGTGCTCAATAAATTGTTTATTAAGTTTTACAAGCTTGTTATTTTCACTCTTTCTATGTTACTGTTCATTCGAGCATAAGCACGAAAAAATACATACATACATACATACATACATACATACATACATACATACATACATACATACATACATACATACATACATACATACATACATACATACATACATACATACATACATACATACATACATATAGACATACATATATGCATACTATTTTTGAAGAATTCGATATCATTTTAATCCATGTATAAATTCACAACATTTCATAAATTCCATGACGAATTTCTAGTCCTATGTGCTATATTCAAACAAGCAAAAAGATTTTATAAAGTATGATACTAGAACCTGAAAGGGACTAATGTTATCAGACATAATTGTATACATATGGTGTACATGCCAATGACGGTAACGGATTAAACGTTTGGATTTCATTGTCTCTCACTGTAATATATAAGCATGTGTCTCTGTGTGTGATGCTTAACGTAGCTTTAACAATGTTTCGATCATCACTACGGTGTATGCAGTGTGGCGGTTGATAGTGATGTTTAGAACTGGAGCATCATGCCACAGACATGTCCTCCGGGTTACATTATCCTGACACCAGGAGGACCCCTCCTAACGATAACCTCTTAATGCTGAGCGCCTAGCAAGGCAGCTGGTAGCATCAGTTTTATAAGTCTTTGGTATAACACGACCGGGGCTCGAACCCGGGCTCGAACCCGCTTCATATCTCATCCAAGGCGGACGCTCTAACAACTTAGTTTACATATAATATATGCGATTTCCTAGAAACTAGAGTTACTGAACTAAAGTGAACGATGAAGTTCTTTTTGTATTTATATATACTGCTAATTGCATTGAGTGGGGACTCCGAGTACTTCCCTTTTTATTAAATATTAGGCTTTCGTAAAATGATATCATGTTTAAGGGAGATTCTAGACAGAGACATAAACTAGAACCCACGCTTACAAAGTGAATAAATTAAGCAGCATTCTAAAAGCGATTTCGTGAAAATGTCGATATCCAAGATGTCATCTAAATGTTTTCATCTCTTGACATAGCATATATTTTTTTACACATCAAACGTTTAAACTCGAAAGTCAAGATGTGTAAAATGACATGAGAAATATGGACAATAATATTTGAGAAGTACTAATATCATTTAAATACTGTCACAGTTATAGCTTTTAATGCTTTTCATTTCTTGCATTTGCAGTTTTTATGTAGGTCATCTCTTTTAACTAATTCAATCCTTCTAGTTTTTATCGTCCTGATTGTTCTCCATTCTGCACAAGTTGTGAGACCCTGTAAAAATCTCTTTGGCAATTTTGATCTTTTTATCAATTCCAAATTATGCTTGTTATTTCCGTGTGCTTGTCTTTCTTTGTTCCCACCTTTACTCGTGGTTTGGTGAACTGCCGTGATAGTTTCCGTCGCATCAATTACAATGGTCCCAAGATCGCACCTTGCGTGACCCACAATCCAATTATCATACCCTGCACGGCCAATGACAAACTCGGGAATTTTACTCCAGGGAAAGTGTTTGTTAGTTATAAAGTAGTCTTCAGCATCAGTTTCGTGCAAGGATCCTCGAGATCTCGCAGATTCGTTGATACCATTTTTGCTTCTAACTTCCTCACTCGTCACATTGAGAACATTGAATCTTCTTCCAATTATAAGAATACTGGCATTGTGAAAAGTGTCGGACACGCTTGATACATATTCTAGGGTCTCTAAGAAGTCATCTGTTAAAAGTATATCACCATTAAAATATCCATGCCAATATGTGTTATACAGTTTTTGGGCATGCACATACATCTTGTTAATGGTTGGAATTCCACTTTCATAGTAGTTGCAGATAGGAAATAAATTCCAGTGGGAAAGATTAACCTGGTCTGTGGCAGAAGTTTTCTTTGTGAAAACAATTAACTGCGCAAGCGGTCTGAACGTTTGCCAATTATACAATGTGTTATTAAAGACCAATACTTTCTCAGAATCAACGGTATAATCGGTTTTAAAAGATGTAAAAAGAGTTACGATTGGCTGATTTTTAAACCCACGATTTACACAATTAAACAATGATATATCTGAACTCAACACAGAATTCCTCACTGGCAGAACGGTTGACCAAGCTATCACAAAACTGCCAAACTTTTGCTTCTCGTATGTGTATTTCATTTGAAAGAACAAAACCACCAACGTAATAAGGCATGTGAAGACCAAAATCGATCGATACTTGACAATTTTCATTTTTATATTGTATTGGCTCGTCTCTTTACACACTCCTTTGATTTTGAATTAAAACCTGCAAAATAGAATTCTTTATGAGAAAGAATATGATAAAATGTTAAAATACAGATAATAATTTTGAATATATCAGGTATAAGTCTGACTTTTTAATACCTTAGAATTTAGAGCTATACCCACACCTTTTGAAAGAACAATCAATCACCACCACACCAACGTGGTGGTCATCATCATCATCATCATCATCATCATCATCATCATCTTCTTTTTCTTCTTCTTCTTCTTCTTCTTCTTCTTCTTCTTCTTCTTCTTCTTCTTCTTCTTCTTCTTCTTCTTCATCATCTTCTTCTTCTTCGTCGTCGTCGTCGTCGTCGTCATCTCTGGCTTTTAATATGTTTTCAGATAAGCTAGTTAGTGTTGTGTGGTTATGACTGCATCAACAAATATTGCCAATAGCACTTTCATTATAGTATAATCCATGCACAAAGATACAGTCCTGTATTGTTAACATGACCCTGTTATTTGTAAGCAACTCGATACATACCATCATATCAGCTCACTTCTGGATGTGTCCGAGGACAACGTTCTTTAAAAGCCTTCCAACCATAGTTACTTCTTGTGCTGATGTACCTTGAAACACCAGATATAAGTTTTTATGTTAATGAAAAAGACAATACGCGACATTGCCATAAAGAGTCGTGCATTATTATGTCTATTTACATGGATGATCTGTTTGATTGCACACAATCAAATCAATGACGTCATTCATTATTGAGTGCAGGACAATTTTTTAACAATAGACCTTCCTTCAAGGATATATTTCAATGTCATAAGGAATTCACGAAATGTAATTGTTCCAAAGATCCAAGCAGTGATTGAATTAGTGATTTTACAGCAAGAATTTAAGTTCCAAAGAGAAACAAAATCTATACAGTTGTGAATCAACCTGTAACTCCACCTCCCAATAACAGTACAAGGTATGAGTGTTTGTGAAAGGGAAGGTATACTTGCCAGTATTGTCCATACAAATCTCTTCAATGGGGTCTTAACAATGTGCAGTCAGGATTTATCGTATTTATTCAATCATTAATTCTTTCATTTATGCAATAATGGATTGTATATGAACTATGTATTATACTGAGTATGTGTGTACATTTAGTATTCGATAAATCAATTTGGACCTCCACGTGAATCACACTTTGAATCTCCCCCCCCCCCCCCAATTTTCAATCTTTAAAATGATCAATAAAGCGGGCTTCGTGGGAGAATAGTCATCGCACAATTTTAGTAATTCTCTTTAAATACAATCTTCTTCTTCTTCTTCTTCTTCTTCTTCTTCTTCTTCTTCTTCTTCTTCTTCTTCTTCTATTAATAGTATTATATTATTTATTATTATTATTATTATTATTATTATTATTATTATTATTATTATTATTATTATTATTATTATTATTATTATTATTATTTAATAGTTTAACAGATAAGTCTTTAACGAAAATAGAAATGAACAAAGGATGATGGTAAATATTACATATAACTTCCAAACCATTGAACCTCCAAGTGGGCATGAGCAGCGGTCGTTCAATTGGTAGTGTGTCGGACTCGTAATCAAAGGGTCTCGGTTTGGAAGCCCGCCCAAGACATTTCGTATCATCTGTCTCCGTATCTCCATATGAAAGGTACTTACCCCTTTATTCCTAAAGAAGACATAAATGCAATAAAAACAAAATCACCTAAATACACAATGAAAAACTAAAAGAAATCTCCTCATGAGAAAATATAATCTTCCACAACATTTCGGTTTACATGCATCCTAGCGTTTCGCTATGTACTTTAATACGGACGATTCTTATTTTGTATATCGAACTTGGTTGTATATCGCTGGTACCTAATCAATATCCTATATTATGCTACTAAATTACTTTTATTGATGTCACAGTCTAGACAACTCACATAATAATAACTTTATGACACTATATAAATGAAAGATAAGTATAAATATATTCACCTTATAAATAAAAGATAAGTATAAAAAACAATATGTAAATGAAAGGTAAGTATAAATAAATACACAAAAGAAATGAAAGATAAGTATACATATATACACTATATAAATGAAAGCTAAGTAATTCATTATCTGATTTGACGCAGATGTGTGACTTCGTACAAGTAAAGGCATGAAATAATTCTTGCATGATATGAGATAATGTTTACTTCCAGATATGGACCATATTTTTTAAAGAGTAAAGAGCGAATTAGTCAAAAATGTTCTTTCTGTCGATTTTCACCAAACTGTTACAACGGTTCCTAATGCAAAAAGACTGTCATTGACGTCTACACTAGTTTCACAGCGTGGCTATAAATACAATAGTCGTTCGTTTCAAACAATCACCGTCTAAAACAATACTGATCATAATACATGAATGCATAGAAAACGTTTTGTAATCAGTCAACAGTCCGTATAGACTAATTGACACCATGCTAATCCTGAAATGTAATCACGCTATATAAAGGATTGGCGACCTAACTCTTCAGAAGAACAAAAGAAGAAAAAAAAATATAGGCGATATATCCCATGAAAAAAATACATTATCTTGATTTAACAGGTTGAAAGAAAATAATCTATTTGAAAGCAATGACCCCCTCCCCATACCCACTAAATTTAAATCACATGACCATAAACAGTGAAGCAGAAACGTTGAATAAATTTGAATTTTGCATGATCGACATGTTTAATACAATTTCGCAATGCCACCACCACTACTCACCCCACCTCCTCAGTACTACTGTTTGACAGCCGTTGCATGTGCAAATAGTAGAGTCGACAAGGCGAGTTTCCATCTAAGCGCCCATTATGCTTGCTAGATGACTAACGAACCAGGCACATAAATAAATGAAGGAATAAATGAAGGAATAACGACACTGCAACCAGTTGCTATAGCAACAATAACTCTCACAATCATTAGTTTGTTTGGTTGTTTGTTGGGAGGGGGCGGAGCTTGAGGGAGGGGAGATATTCGTGATTGAGCATATTGTCAATACATTAAAGCTAGCTATCTTGCTGGTGTGTACACATGGGTGAGGCCGGATATGTGTGCTGGACTAGAGTCCGTCAGTAAAACGTAGCACAGAGAACAAAGTATGTGTTTGATTCTGGATCGAATGGATAGCCAGTGTAGGGTACAGAGCAGTGGGGAGATGTGCTTTGATCGTGTTACTCTAAAGATGATTCGAGCAGCTGTGTTTTGAACGTTTGGACGTTTCTGAATTAGATATTGACACGAAGCAGACATAACTGAGTTATAATATAACTGAACCAGATTTGAATTAAGCACGGAATCACGACGTTGCGAGCTGTTCTATATCATTGGACTTAATGATACCTCTCTTTTCTTTCCACAACTCAGATAGCTCCAAATGGCAGAGATGTGAAACTAATTTCCACTACCTCCATTTGTGCCATTGCAAACCATTAACACACCTAACTGACTGTTAGGGTTGAGTGTGTGTTGGGTCTATTCCCACTCACCCAGGGTCCTACGTTTAAGTTGATGGTTACTTAATAGCAACCCCGACCTGACGACCAAATTAAATAGTACTCCTTGAGTACATAAATACCGGAGCAAGCGATACAGCACTATAATTCAACTTCATCATCATCATTCACTTTACTTTTTCTCGTCACTAGATGTGAACTGAATTTGAATCATCAAACCTTGTATCGTCGATACACGGACTTTATCATCATGAAAAATCATCCGATACAAGCGTTTGGAACAAAAGAATTTATGTGGAGAGACAATGCTGTCTAAAAGGAGTCCTCGTTTACGGTCCAGAAGTCAGAAGTGTGAGG
This sequence comes from Unio pictorum, assembly GCA_030141615.1. NCBI lineage: Eukaryota > Metazoa > Mollusca > Bivalvia > Unionida > Unionidae > Unio > Unio pictorum. The sequence continues at coordinate 14,406,830 of JARLTB010000377.1, forward strand.
AACAGAAGAAGACCTATGCGATGCCCTTTATGTATGTATGTATGTATGTATGTATGTATGTATGTATGTATGTATGTATGTATGTATGTATGTATGTATGTATGTATGTATGTATGTATGTATGTATGTATGTATGTATGTATGTATGTATGTATGGATGGATGGATGGATGGATGGATGGATGGATGGATGTATATATGTATGTATGTATGTCTACGTCTCTATACATTTTTATGTGTCCCTAAAGTCACGCCATGTACAAGTCAGTCCCTGATGTTAACAATGCAGGTCAGTCGCTTGCACTATTGTTGACAATCTTTAGTACCGTGACGTCACCTCACCTGTTCCATTCCTATTCAACCCAACATTCCCTTGTCATTGAACAGCTCCATATTAATATTTTCCCTAAACGTGCCCGAGTTGATCTGTAAAATATTGTCCGTAATGGTGCCCAAGGGGTGTCAGCAATGTGTTTTCCCATTGTCCGTGAACAGCCCCCTGTTACTACTGACATCATGTTACATACCTGCGACATGATTCCCTAGTCACTGCTAGGCTTCACAATAAACCGCCACACGGCTGGCATCGTAGCGATAAGACTGATTTGTTTTATACAGCTACGTTATAAATCCAAATCACTCTCTCTCACGCACGCACGCACGCACACACACACACACACACACACACACACACACACACACACACACACACACACACACACAACATTTCTGGCCCACGATGTTTTGCACATACCCGGTAAAGCAAAGTAGTACAATAATAAAAATAACTCGCTTATCTTCACTGGTCTCTAACTAAAACCATCACATATAAAAGCTTATATGTTTCTATAAGCTTTTGGCGAAAGCCAAAACTATTTTGCAGTATCAATACAACTGTACTGGGAAGGGAACTGGGTGAGGACAAAGTGGAACAAAGAATGCCTCCTGCCATGTGTTTCTATGTGAATATGTATATATAAACATGACGTCATGTGAAATTTGACTTGGAGATGAAGTATTGAAAATACCGTTCTAATCATTTAAACAATTATTTGGGACAAATTTTTGCAAATAGAATATTTCCAACATTGACCAGTACTGTTTAGTGTATATACAACAATCACAGAAAAGCAAAGGGAGATCAAGGGCTTTCTCGTATCAATTAGAAACGTCCCATTTTACAAATTAGAAAAAAAAACACTACATTCGAAAAGAAAAAAACCACGAAAGGTTTTGTTAAGAACGTAAGAGCATTAGAGACGAAAAGCCAAGACAACGAGAAAGTATTATTTCCGCTTGCTAAATGGGCTGTCACACAACATCTGCTTTGCAATTTTCCCCGTTTAACATTTAGATACAGTCTGAGGCTGATGATTCAAGGTCATATAGGTCATGAGGTCCCTCCAACAGCAAGCATGACAGGGCATAAACACGTGTCTTCTTCAGATGGTAATAAGAATGGTTATAAATATACTTACATTTGTTCATCTTACAATTCTTCAAAATGTACTTTCTGCGTTCTGCAAATCCAATTGAGATGACCCATGTGTTTGATTCCAAAACGTGATGCAAACCGCAAAATTGTACTGTGATTTTGACTACATTTTCAACTGAAATCCCATATTCCAAATGGTCTTTTTGATATTTTGAATTAAAATAATTAATGTTTTCCACACTATTATTCCAAACAATCAATGACAGAACAGAAACAGAGGTGCGATTGATGCAATGCAAGTCCACTACTCCAATCATATGTAGATCCATTTCAAGTGTTCTCTTAAAACTCACCTTTCTCGACTGCAAGAACACACTTAAAAACCTGATAATGTTTAATATTAAATATTAAATATTTTTAGCATTTTTTTTTCTTTCTAATTTCATGGTATTTGTTTTGTTTCTTGTTTTTATTGTAGTCATATCCGTATAGATGTTGTAAAGCGCTTAGAAATTATAAGGATTAGGCGCAATACAAAGTTCTCATTATTATTATTATTATTATTATTATTATTATTATTATTATTATTATTATTATTATCATCATCATTATTATTATTACTATTATTACTATTATTACTATTATTATTATTATTATTATTATTATTATTATTATTATTATTATTATTATTACATCGTACGGATTGACTCAGCTAAAAAAAAAACAAATTCCAGTCCATAACAAGTAGAAAAGCAAACCTGAATTGGATCAATAGAAAACAAACTTCATCCATTCCAGACCGACTGAAAAAGTTGTTTCAATGCGCATTCATTCACAGTATGATTCTAAATTTATATTTTAAGTAGAACAAATCAAGATTTTTTTTTGTTTTAAAAACTAAAAGTTGAGCGCGCAATGAAGTTCAAAGGTTACTGGGCGGTGCTAGATGCGGATAAATATTGTGTGTTGATGAATCTACAGTTATGCATTTATTTTGACTATCAGCATAAATTAAATTACATTGTTTCTTGTAGTGTATTCTTCTTATTATTACGCATTAGGTAAAAAAAAAAGTATACATAATAAAAAGGTAACTGCAATTGTATGGGGAAAATATGAACTCTTTGGGGGTTGGGGTTGGGGGGGGGTATCGTTTAACTAGTAATGCCCAAGGTCGTGCAATATTACTCGGAAAATCTCGTTCATATTGTCCAATAGAATACAGTAACCTATAATTACCGCGTGGCTCGAAATGACGTGATATTTATATTTTGATGTTATCGATATGAAATCACATTTTACCTCTGAGTTTCCTAGTGCGATAAAACAACGAGTATGTATACAATGACACGGTTATCTCCCATTCTGAAAAACAGAAATGATTATAGTTTTAATAATCACAATAACTGACTCGTAACAAAAAAGGGATATAGTGAACAACAAGTGTACGAAACTTAGTGAAATCTTTAGATACTTACATACATGTTACTGACTTTATGCAGTGGAACATTAGTTTGATTTCAATAAATTTTCATGTTGTTTGAAGAAATTAGAAGACCTATATATTTGTTTATTTTTGTGTGAAGTTAATGATCTCTAAAATGTACAAATTTGATGAACATGTAAATATAAAATGTACAAATTTGATGAACATGCAAATATAAAATGTACAAATTTGATGAACATGTAAATACTCTTTGAGCTATACTATTTACAGACAATTACTGATACATTTTCCCTATAATGACATTTCCATTGATAGATTTAAACAAGATGTGTACGAGTCTTTAATGGTTTTACTATGTTTAGATAGATTTAAACAAGATGTGTACGAGTTTTTAATGGTTTTACTATGTTTAGATAGAACGGACAGTTAGTTTTCTATAAATAATAATTATTCATAAATTTCAGTACTCCAGCAGTTCTCAAAACATCAAAGAAGCGAATATACAATACATAGCCAGAGACATCCCACATGCTAACGTGTACATCGTATCACATAACGCGCCCGTATCTGCCCGCAGATCATGGTATATATTTAAGTTATTGATGGAGAATGAGGTCGGTGAGGGGTAGCTGCATACGAGCAGGTACGGCGTCCATATCAATGTTTCGTATTCATTAAGATACAAAATTACAAATAGTGTCTTGCCCTTTCTGATAGGAAACAACGAATGAAATTAGATAGCTAGACATTATCTCTTGATTAAAGGTGACCCCTAATTAGAAACCAACCATTTGGTTTTGGTTGGGGCGACTTCATTTATAAAAGTCAACAAATCTCTCAACCCTCCAGATAACAATAGCGGCGACAATAATAAATGCCAATAATGTATCCTCTCTTTATCTACTTGACTGACGATATCAGTTTAAAAAAACATTACCTTAAATTAAAAATAAATAAACTTTTCTTACTCCAAATAAAGCCCATCCCTTCTACATCGCTTTTCATCCCTATTCATCTCCTATATTACCGTCAAAAATAAGAAAAATAAAGATAAAATGAATACAAATAATTTATTAGATGTTTGTGCCTGCGTGCACAAAATTACCAGTTTAAAACTGAATCATTTCAGCTGGCCTTTACAGTTTCGATTGTATTGATCTAAATTAGTCCGGTTAACGATAGATATAAATATTTAATATCAATCTGATTTGCACAGACGCGTCATCGTTGATCCATGAAGCTCGTATATCAATACAAAAGAAGCAATCACTCAGGGATATATATTTCTTACTCTACTTTCTCTCAGCGGCGTATTGTAGGAGAACTGTTTGTATAAGCCCATCACTTCCACGATGAAACAATACTTTACAAAACATTTGTTAGAAATGTCGTGACGTTATCTGCATTAGGGTGTTTCCTCTTTTGAGTCGAGACTGTGCCATCATGTGCCATTACGACTTACTAATGTCTTTCGATTGATACTGATAGCATTGTAATGTCACAGTAAGGATGTTATTTTTAATGCCATATGCAGTCATGTTGTCCGAGACGAAACACGTGTTTTTTTATGTTTACTTCCATCCTGACCTATGTTATACAAACTTGAAGTTACAGCCACCATAAATAAATTACTTCCTTATCCACACAAACACAAATAAACGCAAAAGGTCATTCCACTTTATATCGAGGAGTTCCTTTTTACCTACGACGCGCTTACAAATTGCTAGATAAATTACTATGTAAACTGGATTCTGTTGGACTCGAACTATGCACTCCTGATACATATACCAAATTGAACTCGTCCGTTCCAGATCCCTTGAAATTAAATTACGCTCCGTAATACCAACCTAGTAGAACTTTTACAGTGTGTCAATTTCGATGTATAAGCAATTATGTGTCTGCATATATATCACTGCTGATTGCATTCGAACATTAGTGCAATGTTATTCATATGCATCGAAAGTGCATGTATCTCTATTCTCTACGCAAAGATACAGATTCACTTGGAGTGGGGATACCTGTTCAAGAATTTAACACGTTCTGCTGACGATCCTAAGCCATTATTCCTTCCAGAGACATTTTAATTTCAGTAAGGGATTGATTTCCCTAGGCGGATATCTTGCCGACTTGAATATACAAAATGTCAAATAAAATCTATAGGCATGCTGAATTATATATTATCTCACATATCCCATCCTTTTCTTCAGTGATGAGAGAATTTCTCTGAAAAGTATTAATGATTTTATACGACCATACCCCGTATCAGGGGCATGAAGTTGTACTCAAAACCGGAGATACAAGGTTGTAAATGGTACAAGAGACCGGAAAGACTTCTATCCAAAAGTATGGCAAAACAATATAACTCCATTTGTACTTTTCATTAGATGTCATACTTGATTTTTTAAAGATCTGACACATTTGTAATATGTAACAATATAGGGTGCAATGACATTCGTGGTGGTGGTGGTGGTGGGTCATACAGGAAATTCTGTATTAAAATGTTTTATAGGTTTGGCATGGTGTCAAATGTGTTTATGGGGCCAAAATGGCACTATGGGGTCAAAGGCGTTTATAAGGTCAAAAATGGGAAAATATAATGTGAGTTAGACAGACAGAGATACAAGTAAACAAAACAGAAACAACACACAGTTTTGGCAATAATAAAATAGTCTCTTTTCCGGCAAGTGAGAGGCCCTGAAAAGTTCCGTTTGGTTTTCTGACTCTAAATTTGTTTGCCTGACGTACAATTCTTTAAGGAGTCTAGGGACTTCACTTGTTTTTTGCTTTAGTCCTCAGAGATCCAGTCAGGATGACTTTTGTCTCTAAATATTTCCTGGATTTTTTTCCAGTTGCAAATCAATGGTTCGAAGTCTTCCTTTTCCTTGTTTTTTATTCTCCCTCTTCTTTTGTCTCATTTAATCTAGGGAGCCTTGACTTTTGCGCAGCCTCCGCAAATATCACTTTTTTAATTTTCTTTTGATGTTCAATCACTTCCTGTCTACCTTGGCTTAGAGTGTACACTAAGTCTCTGTGTGCTCTAGTTGTTGTTCTAAGCTCCTCCGGAACATCTACCGCTTTCGGCAACTTTTCGGTCTTGTTATTTTCCCTCGTTTCTTCATGTCTGATTGACGACGCGTGGTACGGCTGACCGAATGTCGGATATTTCATTTAGGTCGCATATCCATATCAGGATACATGCTTCCAGTTAAGGTTCAGACCGTGGGCATTTTAATTTGCATACGTGAGGGAATAAGAGTTTCATGTGTGGATGTATGTGCGTGAGAGGGAGTAAAGGAGGGAGGCGTATGAGATCCGAATCGACATCATCTGAAAGTAATTGTTGATGCTTGAGCACAAGTTTGATACCAGGTAATTCCACGTTAACCCTCGTTCCTGTCATAAGGTTGTTGGGGCATTGCGTGGCAGGACGGGATGATACAAGTCTGTGGTAGATACGAATTTTCATTGGATTAAACCTTTTACATTGATGAGTGTATTCCATGTAGGAAATCGACAGTATTTTCACACCCAAAATTACAACGAACACATATTGATGCGTTCGATTTCTTCTTGAAATGAATTCATGTCGTTTGTCCTCCAAATAAACTGTTGCGCGAGTCCAACGGTTCAACGTGCGCCTCGTCGTAACATTCGGCAATGCACATAACCTCTGAACCGGTATTAAAACGTCGACAAGTAATTCCTAGTTTTCTCTGAGTATTACATTTTATGTGTCGTTGAGGATAACAGGTCCCTAGGGCATCCATGAAATAAGTATCCATGAAATTTCTTTGACGAGTTTTTAAGAAAAATCTCAATCGTAAACCAAAAGATTGTCGATTTTCATTCCCCCCCCCCCCTTTAGTTTCTGGCACGTTGGATCCATTTGTCTTTCTTTACGCACATATAATGGAACCAACGCGAAGCTGTTGCACAGTATTGACGGCTGATTAGCTCAGACGTTTAAGAGCGCATAATGATTAGTGTGTTCCAGGGCAAAAATGTGATGCGGTACACTAAGGAGCATGCTTTGGCAAATGTAGAGGCTTTCTTCAAAAGATCATGCGAAATGTTCCACAGCAACGGTGTAAAACGTAAACATCGTATCTGTAATACTTTAACATTTCTTACTGAAACTCAAAGAGGTTGGATGTGTGAGAGTGATATCAACTGTAGATGCTTTTATCGATGCGTATATTGTCGGGGTCGCAATAGTGAGGTCCAGAAAGATGCGGGAAGATAATATTTTGATTCGTTTTTGTATTGAGCAACTGTGGAAAATACAATGTTGCCATTTCTATCATTCCAAATGTTAAGGGAAATGACGCAAAGGCATGGCCAAATAGTTCGTGGAATCTTTAAACTGCACTTTCTCCCACTTTCTCCTTGATGATTTTGGCTCCGTTAATGATGACATAGGGACACTACAATGGGCAATAGTATTTCAAATAAATTGCCTTCTTATCCGGAGAAATAGTGAACCATCACAGTAGCATAACGATAGCAGCCTCCAAAACGCTGCATGTCCTCTTCGTTTCAAGCGTCGTCGATATGGTCAAAGATCAAATGGGTAAAATCGGAAAGGGTCCTGGAAAGAATTTTGTCACGCCATCTTGGAATCATGCTACTGTGGGAACAGTGAAAATTTATTATTGGATGCATTTCATGCAAGCTCGATGAGTCACGCAGATATTGGGAATTTAAATGCTAATATCTTGCATACATGATAATCTTAATAAAGATTAAATCCACTAGTGTCTTTTCATGGCTTTCAAATCTTGCTCCTGTTCAGGGTTGTATTTTATATGTAGTATTGACGTTAAAATTCGACAATAATGTCGCAAACGTGAGCTCTTTTCATTGCTGAAATTCTAGAGGCACTGAAATCAATCCAGATGGGCAATTTCCAACTGGTATGATGAACGAAGAATCTCAAACGATCGTCTTCTTTGCTTTGTAATGTTTCTTTTACAGTGTTACTAACAAGGAGTCCCACAAATCACTCATAAAACGCTCTACTTTTTGGGGTGGCACTTCGGACGTGAACTCGTCGTGTAGTTCAAATGAGTGGTTCTAAATTTTATAGAACAACATTATGTTTCTCCAGAATATGATAATAAGTTTCGACAGTAGCTGAATTACTTTTGCTTTGGGTAGGCCCTCTTTATCTTGGGGAAGATGTGGAGGGCGTTGATTCTAGGACGTTCGTGTCATCGTCGATATCGATCACATGGATTTGAGCCAACACCTCTCTTGCGTGGAGAGGAGGTGCTGGCTGTTACTGTCCTCTGCTCTTAAGCTAATATGGTGCAATAGTTTAATTTCGATTACAAACGTTCATTTAACAATTTTTTTTTACACGCAGAAGGTCCCAATATAAATGGCATGTGTCTTGTTATATTCATTCAGTTCACATGAAGTCAAGATAGAAGAATCAATACACCATACCCATCTGGTCAGAGTTTTGCGGAGCGTCATATAAATGTAAATTTTAGAGAAGGCGAGTGAGATAACAATTAAGATACTTGCTTTTTTGTCAGGATAAAGGACATTATGCTACAGAATGCAAAAAGCGAAACAGTAAACAAAACATACAAAAGTCAAGATACCTGTTATCTGTGTCGGAAGATATCGGTCTTCAGAGTGCTCTAGGAAAAAAAGAGTTCAAACGAAAGAAGCACGAAGAAGAAAAGGTGTATTTGTAAGCGAAGAAAATCATATTCCCGTCAAAAACTTCAAGTAACGAAGATGAGAAGAAAGTTAAGACGATTCCATGAAAGTGAAGAAATTCAAAAGGAAAACTAGAGTGAAAGAGGATGGGTGTTTGTGCTGTGTTGTGACATTTTTATTGTGTTTCAAAAAAGGGATAGTATCCAAAAGAAAACATAAGCGTCTCTTTGTCTTCTTTTGTATACTGTGGATAAACACCCGCGCACTCATAAACACAAAATAACTGAACTTATCAAAAATGGTGGTATCAGTGATAGGGCTACTAACAAATGTGGCAGAGAGGTGAATGGCCAACACAGTAGACCCAGTCACTAATTATAACACTTGCAAAAAAGGCATTCTCTAGCTTTGCCAAAATTACAGAACTATCAGTTTGATCGGCCATGCTAGAAAGGTGATGGTAAAGAAAATCTTGAACAGACTAAAAGCCACAAGCAGAAGAAATAATCGCTGAAAAACAGGCCGAGTTCAGGAGTGGAAGAAGCACAACAGAACAAATATTCAATCTCAGGGTTCTGTGTGAAAAGTACTCGCAACATCAACAAGACATCTGTCATGTGTTCATAGATTTCAAAAAGGCTTTGACAGAGTGTGGCAAGAGGCGTAGCACAAAAATGAGGTACAACATGGGTCAAAAGTTGACCAATACCATCAATCATATATACGGCAAGGCTACCAGTGCAGTAAGTGCCCAAGATTCTGTGTGAATTGGTTCAAGACAACAACTGGAGTACATCAAGGCTGTCTCCTGTCACCCACGCTTTTCAACAGCTACTTAGAGCGCATCATGAACGAAACCTTGGAAAACCACGGTGGGACAGTCAGCAACATCACCAACAAACACTTTGCAGACGGCATTGATAGACTGGCAGGCAGTGAAGACCAGCGTGCCACCTTAGTGAAGAACCTGGATGAAACATCTTCCATATTGGACATGGAGTTAAGCGCTGAGAAGACAAAGCTGATGACAAATAGTGGCAAAGAAATCCCAGGTAAATTAAAGTCAGAGGACAGGAACTGGATATAGTGAGCCAGTTAAAATAGCTTGGTTCCATAATCAACGAAGAGGGTTTAAAGAGCAGAAATTTTGTCACGAAAAGGAAAAGCCACTGCAGCTATGTCAAAGCTAAAAACCATCTGGAGACACAAGAATATCTACCTGAAAACTAGAATCAGACTATTGAGAGCACTAGTCATCTCAGTATTTTTGTCTTCATGTTAAGCATGAACCCTGACAGCAAAATTACAACGAAGAATCCAGGCACTTGAAATGAGATGCTACATAACCATCTTTAGCATCTCTTACATTGATCACATCACAAACGATGAAGTGCGTAACACCATCAGGAACAAAGTAGGCCATTATGAAGACCTCCTCACCACTGTCCAAAAGAGAAAGCTGAAATGGTATGGCAATGTCACTAGAGCCAACAGTCTATCCACAACAGTCCTCCAGGGCAGCGCGCAAGGTGGCAGAAGGAGAGTTAGACAGAGACAAAAGTGGACTGACAACATCACAGAATGGACCAGGACAAGTTTTGGAGCAAACGCAGACATTAGCACATCATCGAGACAGGTGGAAGGAACTGGTCAGATGTTCAACAGCACAGTGCCTCAAAGACCACACTAGGTCAAGAGACTGATAATGATGATTTAACTACTACAACATGCTGTTGTTGTTGTTGTAGGGTTTAACGCAATTTTCAGCACAAGATAGGCTATACATGGCGGCCAGTATTACTGGTGGAGGAAGAACCCGGGAAGCTACTGGCAAGCTTTCTCATATAACTACATTTGCCGAATCTCAGACTCGAACCCACGCAGATAGAGGTAAGATGGCAGTGATCCGTAACGGAGACCACTTATCCACTAGGGGCCCCATTACAGCATGTAATAACCACAGAAAGTAGTATGACATTAAACACTAAATGCCAACTTACTATTTATATATCTCTCATTTCTCATTTGTTATCATTTCGGTTTTACAATCGCAAGGGTATGTGCAATCAGATCAGCTCACTTCGGTTGTACCTGATAGCAATGTATTTTAATAGCATTGGATATAATTATAGTTCATTTGTTGATGTGCCATGACAGACAGACAGACAGAGATAAGAGTGTTATGTTAATAAATAGGCAACACTTGTAGTTTAAATAACCATGCAATTTGTATGTTTATTTGTCACGAGTGACACCTAGAGTTCGATCGCACAAAATTCAAACTATGTCGATATTCATTATCCATTATTGTGTAGAAGAGTTCTTCGTCGGAATGTATATTCGTTGTCGTTACGAGGACACGAAATGTACGTGCGCGAAAGAAACAAGCAGTGACTAAATACATTTTAATTTTACAGCATGTATGCGAGTTACAAGGAAACAAATAAAGCTGTGAAATAAAGCATTAGTCTACCTGCCAGTGTCAGTAAATTGAACTTATTTGATTATGTAGGTATGATGCCATTACAGTCCATGCAGGCCGTTGTAACCAATATAACCTATATGAAGCACTACTGTACGATACGTCTTAAACATTGATTAGATACGATTCAAATTACGAATAATTCCATAACGACCGGATTCAAAAGGGAACTTCACACCTGAAAATATCATTAAATGCTCCCTCATCCTGAAATTTCCTATCAGAGGCTGTTGTTTATATTGTGCTTTAGTGGTATTTGGGCAAACATTTTGGACATAAAGAAAAACTGTAAAAATATAAATGAATGTTAACAATTAGTTGTATGTGTTTGTGTGTGTAATTCGAATTTTAACGTAGCTTTAACACTTTTTTAGTCATATCCCTACGATGTCTGCAGTCTGGCAGTGATGTCTAACACTGGGGCATCATGCCGAAGACATGCAACATGATGTCACACCCAGTCACATTATCCAGACACCAAGACTACCAGTCCTAACACTAACCTCTTCATGTTGAGCGCCAAGCGAGGCAGTTGCTAGTACCGTTGTTCTTAGTCTTTAGTCTGGATGGGTAACGATTAGGTTATAATACAATAGCCAACGAACCAAAACTAGCCATCCATTAAATTACAGTGGCAGAGCCGTATTCGAACGTTTGTTAAAATTAATGGTTTAGACAATTGTCAGAAAGAACATTGTAAAATTGAAATACCACCATGTAGATGTAACATCAATGAAACAAATATTTAACTCTAAACAAGTGTACAACATTATAATAAAGTTCATACAACAAACATCTGCTGATCTTTGGACACTGTATATTAGATAGCGGTATATCAGATTTAAGTCCACAAGAGAGAACACTGACCTACCATCGCTGATATCCTCTATGCATAAATAAGAATAGATACCATATTAAAAGAGAACATAGAGATTTTAAGAACTTTAAAACGGATGACTTTCTTACCTGGAGGTAATATCAACAACATATTTGAGGTTCATTATATACACTCATCCGCTCTCAAGTGTCATAGATCATCCAATGTTTCACCAGTTGTACGCTGCTGACACCCAAATTTGCAAATCTAACAATTCAACTGTACCATCCATGGAGTAGAGAGGTGCATGACATGTAACAAGCTGCAGATGAATGATGATAAAGCTGAGGTCATTCCGATCGCAATAAAAAGACTTTCTCATTCACATCCTTTACCTCCAACAATAAATATCAGCAAAACCAACATTAACTTCACACGGTCAGTACGAAACCAAGGTGTTACTCTAGACAGTACTCTCGCATTGCACCAACATGTCATGAACATTTGCAAGTCTGCATATATTGAGTTGAGACGCATCAGCTCCAATCGCAAATATCTTTCAGTTGATGCCACTAAAACACTTGTGTGTTCATTAGTACTTTCAAGACTGGACTATTGTAACTCATTTCTGTCTAGTTCATCACAATATTTACTCCAGAGACTTTAAAAAGATCAAAACACAGCTGCTGGAATCACCCTCAGAGTACCACGATCAGAGCGCACATCAACGCTGCTCTGTACCCTACACTGGCTATCCATTCGATTCAGAATCAAGCACAAAATGTGTTCTTTGTGCTACATTTCATTAAAGGACTCCACTCCAACATACCTATCTGGCCTCACCCATGTGTACACACCAGCAAGATACTTACGCTCCTCTTCTGACGATCGTATACTAAATTATTCCAACTAAGAAAGCAAAATCATATATACAACGATCTTTTGCATACCATGGCCAAGCAACGTGTAACGAATTGATAAAAGAAACTAGATACAAAGACACAGTGATCCTTTTCAAGAGTGCTCTTAACACTCACCTTTGTCGACTGCAAGAACAAATCTAAGACCTAATAATATTACTACCGTAAATCTTTTAAGGATGCTTTTATGTTTTCTAATTTCATTGTGTTTGTTTCTTTCTTTATTTGTAGTCATATCATTATATATGTTGTAAACCTCTTAGATATTCTAAAGTTTAGACGCTATAAGAAGTCCTTATTATTTTTATTTTATTATTATTAGTGGTGCCTTTTATAATTAGGTTTCACCTTCCTGTGTAGATACATACTTTAGTCATAGATAGACACATAATTAAACAAATATGTAGTGATAAACACAATATAGAGTGAAAAAACATAAAGAGTATTATTAAAACATAACAGAGAGTGATGAAACGAAACATAACGTTCAAACACAACACAGAGTGGTAAAAGAAAATATAGAGTGGTCAAACATTATTAAATATGAAGGAACAAAGCAGATGTAAAAAGGGCAGAGAACCGTAAAATAAAAGGTAAGGTCAAGACGGTCAAGGAATGATACCAATAGAGCAACACATCTAAAATTTAATTCCATCAGGATATGTAGAACTATAGAAAATTGAGAAATAACGTTATATATTTATTTTAGTGACAAAATAGTATTACGATAGGCATACTGTTGAACAAAGTTAAACATCTACTTTGATATGAGGATACCTACAAAATGTTTGACCATCAATTCTTTACTCTTCATTGCTCCCCTCAACCACCCACCCCAAAACAAGATGTCCAAACAACAACTTTGCTAAATGACAATATCAAAATGTTCAATAAATTCTTTGCAGGACACTACAGTTTCTACTCTTATCAAACATTTGTCAAGGATGATCTCGATATATTATGATTTAATATCAACAGACCAAACCCTTCATCAGACATTTGTCAATTAAACCTTGCTGAAAAGGAAGTCTCCCCATGTGGCCATTACGAAAATGCTAGTAAAGCATCTGGTCTTGGTAAGTCCATAATTCTTAAACGTCCACTACAATTATATCAATATCTGTAATAGATATAAAAAATTACATATTATGATTTGTATTTTCAAGAAGCCCTGAAGTGTGGAATGGCAATCTTCAAAAATGGATGTGAATATGTACTATGACTATATATATATATATATATATATATATATATATATATATATATATATATATATATATATATATATATATATATATATGTGTGTGTGTGTGTGTGTGTGTGTGTGTGTGTGTGTGTGTGTGTGTCAACATCTGTATTCCTACTTTATGTAGTAATATTGAAAGAGGATATTTAAGCAAGAGTACATTGATACTCCTACTTTTTCACATAGATCGGCCAGGATTCAAACAGTATCATTCTTATTATATGTTGACATAATCAATATATACACTTAAAGAGAAGAAAAAAAAACACGTTAAATGTGGATTATAGAAATTGATTTCACGAAACCATTTGACATTCTAGACACAAACGTTTTTCTACAAAGTTGGAAAGATGCAAAATTCAAGCATTCATCAAGAAATTGCTGTCTTCATTCCTCACGCAAATATATCAACAGGTATATGTTGGCAATCAGTTCTTGCTGTAATCAATACTATTCATACGTGGCTCCGAACTGCTGACGGCGTATTGGCATAAGTTAAATACAGTAGCGCACATTTCATCGAAGTATAGCCCTTGTTTTTCTATGGAACTCCACCAATAATGCACCTAACAAAGTATCGTTTTCAGTCCAACCGGTATCAGCTGAGTAGAACTGAAAATCAAAAACTTTATTAATATCAACCAAAACTTAAACCGTTAGAGATCTGTTCCCAGAGCTATGATACCGTTCTGTGGACTGCATTCCCCACATGATAAACAACTGAAAATATCAACATCTTCAAAACAAGGTATTACAAAATCATATATGTGTAAATGTATATAAATTGTGTATGCCTGTGTTTAGATATTGTGTGTGTGGTTCGAGCTAAATACATCAGAAAGACAACATCAGATTGATGTGTAACCCACCCATTGTTTACTTAAATACAAATTATATTGCGTTATGTTTATTTTGTAAAATACATCCATATTTGATGTTTTTCCATTTTATATCGCCAATTGCGGCCTCACGAAATAGCGATCATAGCAAAAAGCGACTTCATCGCTGCCTTCTTCTTCTTCTTTTCTTCTTCTTCTTCTTCTTTTTCTTCTTCTTCTTCTTCGTATTATTATTATTATTATTATTATTATTATTATTATTATTATTATTATTATTATTAATACTTTCAAATGGTATATATTTTAATATATTAAAAGCACAAACTTTTAAACACGAAAATAAAAAATACCAAATACTGACATTATTTCAAAACATTTTTCCAAAATCATTAATATATAACAAGCTGAAATTACTCATATTCTACATGGAAATATTAAACTAATGATATAACCTAAAGGACCTGCTTGACCTCTGACATCTCGTATTACTATAAAAACAGGGTGTAATTTAAAATATTCTTTACTTTTAGTTTCTCTCGTTTTGCCAAATTGTCTGTATTATGAAGTACTCTGACAGTTGTAAACTTGATTCAGTGTGGTGCTTCTGTCATATATTATGTGTTGTGTTAGAAAAACAACACAAACGCCTTTTATTATTGTACGCTAATGACACCCAAATTTACAAATCAACGACAACACAAAGTGTGGTCGCAAATATTATATTAAGCGTCACTAAAAAAAATGATAATACTATCTCTACAAATATTCATATCAAGAAAACTAATTTCACCAATATGTGGAATATTTTTCATGTCATCCCATGTCATGTAAAAACGGTATACCACATTGCCAGGCCAAAATAAAAAGAGGTATTATTTAAGATGACTTTCAATTACAAAATTCTTTTAATAAATAACGAACTTATTTCCAAAATAGAAATCATCATACATATATAATTGATTCTGGGCTGAAAAAAGCCCGAAATCTTACTCAATATGAAGCTTTTAAAATAACAGAACGTAAAATAGAGAGATGTAATTCCTTTCAAAATACAATATAATCCTTCATTGCCTAATATAGGTCATATAATTAATAAATATTATAGTCTCCTAAATTTATCCAATAAAACTTGCGTTAAATCACTTTACAAAACTAAACCAATTCTCGCTTTTAAAAGACCCAAGAACTTGCAAGATTTTTTAATTAGATCTAAACAGACAGAAAAAAAATAATAATGAAATACACTTTTCGTCATCGATATATAACAGAAGCCGGTGCTCTCAATGTGCAAACATACGAGAAAGTAGATCTTTAAGTGGTACAAATACAAAAGAGATATTTTCTCTACGTGTTATCACAAACTGCATATTAACTGATGCGATTTATTTAATAACCTGTAAAAATGTAGCATGCACTATGTTGGACAAACACTTCAACAAATTTCTAAGAGAATGAATAACCATCGCTTTGATATAAGAAATTATAGAGATTCTCAGTTTTCCTCTAATATTTCAACACACTTTGACAGCAATAATCACTCTTTACTCGATTTTTCTTTCATACCAATAGATATTGTGCATGGTGACATGACCAGACTCATAAAAGAAACTTATTGGATTCATAATTTAGATACTTTGTATCCTAATGGACTTAATGCCAGTGCATTATATAAAATTGTATAATTTAAATTGATATATTGTATATCCTTCAAAACAATGTAATTATATGTATGACTGTTTGTCTCTAGTTTCTTTTATTATATATTATGTGTTTACATTGTCGAACTAGTTCCATTGCTGCTTGCAAACTTTCGTCAAGTTCCTAATGATAAGTACTAATTTCTCGCATAATTTCTGGGAAGGATTTCAGGAAAAAAAAAGAATCAAAGTGTGGTCGCAAATATTACATTTAGCGTCCAAAACAACTGCACCTCGAAGTATGGAGGAGGCGTTTACTTCAATTGTTAGGGTGTCGGATACGTATTACAAGCGACGCGCGTTAGATGCTCGCTCAGGTAAGCCGGATCAGCATTCATGGTATCTCACAAAACGGTTGTAGTCCTTTACCCCTCCACCCCAGACATGATATAGCGAAAAATGTGTTAAAGGGTCGTTTGCAAAATTGATCCTAAACGTAAATTAAATTTGCAGAATTAAAAAGTTTGTTTTTCAATAAAATAGGTGCGAGAAATGTTCCTCTTCACACCATTTCATCTTACGACATTTTAGAAATGTACTTCATAATACTAACAACTCATTGATTTTCGCGAATTAACAACTGTCGATTCTGCGTAAAACTATATTATAACTGATACTAACATTCGATGAATCCGCAATTGTATTAATTTCAACAGAGGCATAGCTGTTAGGTGGTTGGAATATAAATTCATTGTCCGTAGCTAATGAAGCATCCACAAAAAATACCACCCCAAGAAAGAGTGAATTCTCAGTATCAGAAGCCACATTTAATCTATAGAACATAATATATCTGTATCACCAACTCAGATGTATCTATCTATCTATCTATCTATCTATCTATCTATCTGTCTGTCTGTCTGTCTGTCTGTCTGTCTGTCTGTCTGTCTGTCTGTCTGTCTGTCTATCTATCTATCTATCTATCTATCTATCTATCTATCTATCTATCTATCTATCTATCTGTCTATCTATCTATCTATCTATCTATCTATCTATCTATCTATCTATCTATCTATCTATCTATCTATCTATCTATCCAGTGTGTGTGTGTAATAAACCATTGTTGGTGTGACAGCAGATCAGGATTTACGGTAGAAAACCGGTAAAGTACTTGAAGGAATAAATAAGAAGGGACTTGGCAGAGACCGTTTATGTGGCTAGGATGGCAAATGTGGTGCAGTTATATGGCGAAATAAGCCTGTAAAAGGTACGTCGACTGGCCTAAGAGGGCGGAGTTAAAATAGTTCCCTGTTTAGGGGAGAGTTTTATCTTTCTACGGCGTGAACTGCGGGCGGTACGGAAACCAGTTGGAGAGACACCATGCAGATGTGTGATTTATAGATATTAGGCAGGATAGAGATCTGTGGTCTTGCATACATTAGAGTAAAATTTAAGTATTGAACGGACACGTCTGGTTTTAATTTACAAGTCAAGTTGTATGGAAGTCTTTGCAAATTTGGGGTAAACTTACGACTTCTAGCGGATATCGCGTCAGGGTTTGACATCCGCTCGGTACACACCCACCCACCCCCCATATATATATATATATATATATATATATATATATATATATATATATATATATATATATATATATATATATATATATATATATATATATATATGTGTGTGTGTGTTTAGATAGATAGATAGATAGATAGATAGATAGATAGATAGATAGATAGATAGATAGATAGATAGATAGATAGATAGATAGATAGATAGGTAGGTAGGTAGGTAGGTAGGTAGGTAGGTAGGTAGATAGATAAATAGATAGATAAACAGACAGAGACAGACATATAGACAGACATAGATAGATAGATAGATAGATAGATAGATAGATAGATAGATAGATAGATAGATAGATAGATAGATAGATAGATAGGTAGGTAGGTAGGTAGGTAGGTAGGTAGGTAGGTAGGTAGGTAGGTAGGTAGGTAGGTAGGTAGATAGATAGATAGATAGATAGATAGATAGATAGATAGATAGATAGATAGATAGATAGATAGATAGATAGATAAACAGACAGAGACAGACATATAGACAGACATAGATAGATAGATAGATAGATAGATAGATAGATAGATAGATAGATAGATAGATAGATAGATAGATAGATAGGTAGGTAGGTAGGTAGATAGATAGATAGATAGATAAACAGACAGAGACAGACATATAGACAGACATAGATAGATAGATAGATAGATAGATAGATAGATAGATAGATAGATAGATAGATAGATAGATAGATAGATAGATAGATAGATAGATAGATACATGCATACATACATACATACATACATACATACATACATACATACATACATACATACATACATACATACATACATACATACATACGTCACGATCAACAAACTTGGAGGATTTGTTATAATTTTGTTTGTGTAACAAATTTGGGTTGCAAACTGCCGTTTGTACGAATTTTTATAAACTGCAGATAATCTGCAGTATGTAATTTTTGTAATTTAAGTTTGATTAATCAGAATACTCATCATTGAATATATAGTTCTGACTAATTTTCTAACAATTAGAGGCGATTAAGTGATATATGAATAGAGTGAGAAAATGGAGACCAATGATACCCAGGATATTCAGGATTCTGATAGTGATATAACGTGCGCTTCTCAATTAGAACGCTGTATTCTTGCAGAAATAAGAGAAAAATATGGCAAATTGGACAAACAGTTATTCAAGCGAGAGTTATCAAGTAATCTTGACATAACGTCCCTTCGTCATATTCGTAGTTCTTTACACGATATTGGTAGGCTCAGTCATACAGGATATCCTTCTGGTAGACTGGTGGAGAGGACATCGCGTTCTGATAGCAGACGATATATATATATATATATATATATATATATATATATATATATATATATATATATATATATATATATATATATATATATATATATATATATATATATATAATATTTCATTTTCTTGAGGGAGATGGTAACACAAGCGAAGTAAAGGCATGTATGTCCAGATATGACAAAACAAAACCAAGTAGAATAGACAGTCTGAGTTGCTTAAAGAATCTTCAAGAAGCTAGTCAAGAAAGTGGTCAGTCGAATGACACAGATCAGTCAAGAGGTAAATCATCATTCTGGGATTGTGGAAAAAATAGTCAAGCTGAGAGAGTTGAAAGCAACATTCCCATTTTACAATATGAAACATTTATAGATCTGAAACAATTTATAAAAAATGAACTAAATGCCATGTGTGCAAGTATTATGGAAGAAATGAACAGGATGAAAAAGGATAATGTTCGTTTGGGTGAGATGATACAAAGTAAGGATGATACAATTAAAAGACTTGAATCGTGCATTGATAAGTCAAGGGAGTCGGAATTGCGTTTGGAATCTGATCTACATGTAATGGCAGATGTAATAAAGAGTCAGGCAATGACAATCGAAAAGCTACAAACTGTAAACGACAAACAAATTGAGACAGTAAGTGCACAGATGCGTGGAATTCAGCTCCAGCTTACGAATCTTTTGCAGCTGTCTTGCACTTATGCAAATATGACTAAATCTTATTGCCCAACTGCAAGTGCATCTGGTACACCAAATACAATTCCGAATACAGGCGTAATAAATAGTCATCATCTAGAATCTTGAGAGAGGATTTTGTCAGATCAACAAGAATATAGAAGAAATACCGGCGTAAGCGTCTCTAAGGTATCAGTTTACAAGAATCGCACTGCAGGTTTGATGCAATCTCAAGTAGCACAAACCCCAAACACTACATCTTCTACTGCAATGTGTGAAGCAGATACAGGAAGAGCATTGGAAACGAAAATTGATGAGAAAGAAAACAAAACTAATCAAAATCTAGTATTGGATACCAGAAATTCTACACTGAGAAAGGACGACATAAATGATACAAATAATAACAATTCGAAACCAATCCAGCTGCGAATAAGTACTATGACATTCAATGGAATGAAGAGGGGTTCAAAAACAAAATCGTTGTTGTTATCTCGAATTAAAGCAGACCATAGACCTGAAGAGTTAAATAATGTAATACACAGACATGCATACAATCGAGGAGTACAGATCACAAATATTAAGATTCTTAAAAAGTGGTCCAATATGAAGGGAGAAACCTATACCGTTCGTGTCACTGTTCCGGAAAATCTGCTTACCAAAACTTTACAGAAGGGATTTTGGCCAGAATTTGTATTAGCTAGAGAATGGTACGAGAGATAAAAGAGTCATTGTCTACAACTTGTATGTGGAAAAGCTTTTGTTTACTTTCCGAATGACGACTACTCTAAACATAATGACTTGGAATGCGAAGATCATTATGACAGGAACGCCCTATCTTTGTTCATTACTCCATACGGTAGATATTGTATGTATACAAGAACATTGGCTATATCCAGAGCAATTACATTTTTTTCAAAGCATTGACAGCAATTTTATGGCTTTCTCGAGACCTGATAGCAGAATTAATTCATGTCTATGGGAAAGAAAGCGTCCCTCTGGATTTGGAGGAACTGCAATTTTCTATCGGAAATCATTACCTGTTCGTCCAATGAATAACATTGGGAACGACAGAGTTATTGCAGTTGAAATTAACCTATGGGCTATTAAATTGTTTCTGTTCTGTGCGTGGCTTCCTTCCACAAACGCCTCTTTAGATGATTATAAAGAAATAATGGAAACTGTGGAATGCCTATATGATGAATATAATCAAAAAGGTTGTGTGATTATCTGTGGTGACTTTAATGCGGAGCTACCTACAAAAGTGATTCCAAAAAGCAAATATGGTAAAGGATACATACTACAATCTTTCCTGACAAATAGGCATCTAATATCAACATTTGATTTTTTCCCTTCTGAAATACCAGGATATACATATTGCTCATCTGATGGCAAACGCTCGTCTTTGATTGACTACATTTTGATACCCTCCTCCAAAATAGATTTAGTTCATAGTGCTAATATTGAAGATGATCATCATCTCAATTTATCTGATCATTTACCTGCACGAGTAGAGTTGTTAGTTCCTGAGGAACTAATGGTATCTACATTTTCCAGATATCCAGTTACAATTAACTGGCAAAAGGTTTCTTCAGAACAGCAGGAGAGGTACAAAAATGAAATCAATGATCACCTGAACTCAATGGAGCTATTTATAAATAGTATTTCGGATGTACAAAACACTCTTTTTACTGTCGCGACCGTTCTACGCAACACAGCTGATAAAATATTTCCCAAAAAAAGATTCCTCCCACACTTAAAACCTTACTGGAAATTTTTTAATGTGGCTGAACTACATAAAGAGATGAGAAAAAAACGATTGTTATGGATAAAAGATGAACGGCCACGTGGGACACAATTTAAAACGCATGCAGAATACAAAAATGCCAAAAGAAATTTCAGAAAACAATTAAACAAGGCAAAATACCAGTATGAACAAGAGCAACTAAATGAGCTGGAAAAGCTGCAGAACTGGATGTAGGGAAATTCTTCAGAATAGTAAGACTACATAAGAAGGGGCAGAGACAAGATATTTCTGAACTAAAAGTGGAAGGAGAAATAATACGGGACCCTGACTTAATTCGTGACGCATGGTGCCAACATTTTAAAATGTTAAGTACTGAAATTAGAAACAAAATGAAACATATTGTGGATTCAAATATTGATGACGGAGCTTATAAGGATATGTGTGAAACCATATTACCGAAAGACCTTGAAGATGCTGTAAGAGAGCTGAAGAAAAATAAATCATGTGGACATGACAACATATGTGCAGAGCATTTAATGTTTGCCTGGCAGTCGATTAGTTATATTTTGTGCAAAGTATACAATAGAATAATTTCCTTGGAAACGTATCCTGATTACTTCAAACTTGTAAATGTTATACCTATCTTTAAAGGCGGGAACAAAGATAGGTTAGATATGAATAACTATAGAGATATCTCAATCGTTCCAGTATTTAAAAAAGTTTTTGAAAAAATATTGTTCAAAAGCTAATTCTTTACAGCGATAAAATCGGTTTCCCTCACCCATTACAACAAGGATTTCGAAGCGAATGCAGTGGCATTACTGCAGCCTTCATTATAAAAGAAGGAATAGCCCATTATTTGGAAGGTCAATCAAAAGTGTATGCTGCATTCCTGGACAATGCGAAGGCCTTTAATACGGTGTGGCATGATGGCCTCTTTTATAAGCTATTCCATCTCGGAATCAACGGAAAACTGTGGAGATTAATTAGAGATTCATTTCAAGAAGTTAACGCTCATGTTCTGCTCAACGGATATTATTCGAAACCATACGCTGTCAATCAAGGAGTAGCTCAAGGAAGAACGCTATCGGCATG
This sequence comes from Unio pictorum, assembly GCA_030141615.1. NCBI lineage: Eukaryota > Metazoa > Mollusca > Bivalvia > Unionida > Unionidae > Unio > Unio pictorum. The sequence goes on from JARLTB010000377.1 coordinate 14,429,733, forward strand.
GCTATTCTTAGTCATGATATATGACCTAATATCCTTGCTGGAATCTACAAAATCTGGAATACAAGAAGGCACTCTGAGTATTTTACTAGCAGATGACACGTCCTTGCTATCTTCGTCATTTAATGGTATGTGTGTTTTACTTCGTAACCTCAATGACTATGCATCGAAGTGGAGATTGCGGTACAATGCTGATACAAGCAATATTGTCATAATTTCGAAGAAGAAAATCACACAGAAACCTATGTTTATGCTTGGAGATAAATTGATTTCTATAGTTTCTTCTAGAACCTACGCTGGGGTTACTCTCTCCGCAGATCTCTCCAATACTGCTGCAGTAAAAAATGCTTGTGATAAAGGAAGGTCAGTATTTTATTCCATTGTAGGGACTGGCATTGGAAAGGGTGGAATGAATCCAATTAATAGTGCTACAATATGGTCAAAAATAGTACTACCTGCATTGACATATGGATGTGAATTGTGGTCCAGCTTGAGCCAGTCAAAGGTATACGATCTTGAAGTATGTCAAAGAAAGGCGGCAAGAAGAATTATAGGTCTCGATCAGCGCTCTTGTACAGAAACAACAACTAGCAGTCTTGGACTGTGGACCATTGAGGGTTATGTGGACAAAATCAAACTTGGCTTCTTCAATAAAATCTGCAGAGCTAAAGGTTCATTTGTATGGAAAATTATATTCCACAGAATAATCCTTGACTTCTTGATACATGAGAGCGAGAGCATTGGGTTTGTTAAAGATATATATCGTGTTCTCTTGAAATATCAGCTTGGCGGGTTTTTCCACCTATACATGAACACTCTACATTCTACCCCGAAATCGGCATGGAGGAGGAATATTGAAATGGCAGTTCACAATTTATCTCCAAGCATGAACATATATTCTGCTGCGAAGAATCATTGTGGAGATCTAAACTTGAAATGAGACCTGAACTTTTACATTATGCAAGTGTCCATACTACATACATATACTTCAACCACTTGCAGTTTGGAAACTTGGTAAATGTGTTCCTAATAAAACTTGGACTTTCGCTAACATTGCTTATTTAACTATGTGTCCCATTACAATAGAGAAGGAAAATAATTGTAAACTCTGCAAGAGATTGATTATAGACAGAACCAAACATATGTTACTATTCTGCAACGCCCTAAATGACGAGCGTAACACTATGTTTGAAAAAATAATAGATGCCATCGACATCCTAGACTCCCAATGGCTTTTATGTCATGACAATGACACCCTACTTCATATCCTTTTGGGCAAGAGAGTGGACATCTTTGATTCAATGGATGATCAATCATGGCAGACATTCATGTGTGTGGTGGCTGATGGCATAGACGCAATTTACAGAAGAGCAAATGAACTTGTAAATGATATCCCATAGTATGCTTATTCAGTAAATTAAGGAAATGGACCCAATTCATTTATATCTAATAAATAACTCACATGTGCTCTAAGAAAATGAGAACATGATAATTAATTTAAATCGTTTTAGTTAAATGTAAATAATTACAATTCCATTATTTCCCCTCTCTTCATCTATGTTGCGTATATAACTCGTTTGCAACGAGTTCTCTCACGTATGTATTTTGACATTAAGTTCTCTTTGCTTTTGTTGCTATATAGTGTACTGTAAGTAATTTAATCACAAACTATGTTCATAACTTTTTTGTATTTACGAAACATTAACTGAATGAAATCTCTTATGAAGAGGAAATAAAGAAAGTCAGTCAGTCAGTCATACATACATCATTACATAAAAAATACATACATACATATATGGATATATAGATGGATGGATGGATGGATGGATGGATGGATGGATGGATGGATGGATGGATGGATGGATGGATGGATGGATAGATAGATAGATAGATAGATAGATAGATAGATAGAGAGATAGATAGATAGATAGATAGATAGATAGATAGATAGATAGATAGATAGATAGATAGATAGGTAGGTAGGTAGGTAGATAGACAGATAGATAGATAGATACATAGATAGATAGATAGATAGATAGATAGATAGATAGATAGATAGATAGATAGATATTGAGTGCGCATAACAAAAGCTAAGGGGAATTATAAGATATATATATATATATATATATATATATATATATATATATATATATATATATATATATATATATATATATATATATATATATATATATTGAGTGTGCATGAATGCGTAGTGATTGAAACGATTTGATAGTCCTCACATTTAAATATAATAAAAAGGTATGGTAACATTTGTATTTTTTAAGAGTTCGTTGTATTTCTAGGTGACCATATTTGAGTTAATTCTTACTTGTATATTATGTTGACGTTGTAAAAGGTTTTAAAATTTATCACCTTCGTCTTGTGACAAGAATAATTTACATTATATTTCAAACCGTGCCACCTTCTAGTTGTTTCATTTAGGAACCCATTATTCGCTTCACGGAAATTTTGTCAAAAAATACTTTTTTCCCTGGCATGCATTTTATAGTGAATCATAATTATTCAAACTAAAATTGCTCAAAATATTGGGGATAGGGGAAAGCTGTTTTTATTTTTAAATCGAATATATCAGCATCACTACCGTGCAAGCATTTTGACATTTTACTCCGTTTTCCATTAACAAATAGCTCAAAGTCTGAATTTGATAAACAAAAAATTCTCCTATGCCACTTAATAGTTTCTCTATTAACGTAAATAGTAGGAACATTTTCTTAGAAAAAGAAAAATGTTCTTAGAAAAAGATAAAATGTTTCTTATGATTTCAGTGAGTACATGATTAATATCGGTATTTGTACTGCATTGATATCGTACCCATATAACAATATCAACAAAACCTATTAGAGGTTTGAGCGTCCGCTTCGGATGCAGGAGGTCGCGGGTTCGAACTTCAGCCGAGTCTTCCCAAAGACTTATACAACGATTGTGCTTACAGCTGCCTCGCTAGGTGCTCAGCATTAGGAAGTTAGTGTTAGGACTGGATTGCCGTGTGCCAGGATAATGTGACTGGATGCAACATGTGATGCCCCATTGCTAGACATCACTTTAATCTGCCACGCTGCAGATATCGTAGCGATATAACTGATTCTTTCATACAGAAAGCTACGTTAAAAATCCATATCACTAATTCAAGTCAAATCTCATCTAAGGCGTTCAGATATAACGAAATATACCCTCCTAACAGATCGACGACAAACCACCACTCTTGGGCCTCGGACGTGCGAGTGTGTATTGGGGCTAGTTATCAATTTAATTCATTGTTAATTCGTCTGACTTTGTCGAGCCAACGGATGTCTTGTAGTAAATGACCTCTATTACTTAGTGTGTACAAAGTACTTAGTAATCATACTGTGTTACTATATAAATCAAAGCTATGAAGTTCGTAGTAAAATTTGATGCAGCTGTAACTCCCACTCCCCTTACCCCCCCCCCCCCCCCCCCCCGTATAACTAAGGTAACTAACATATAATGTTGTATTGATGATAACGGGAGTGTTATTTATTCAATCAAAGAATAAACTATTCCAAAGTGTCTTTCATCACAGATTTCGCCTAAGTCTACAAATGTAAGGCACATATGTTGACTTCTATGCTATATATTCAAAAGCGTGGCTATAAATAGGTCAGTCGTGCTTTTCAAACAATGACCGTCTAAAAATATTGAAAATGAGACACGAATGCATAAGGTAGCATGTGTTTACCAGTCAGCCCTCCTTGGCGACTAGTTGACTCTAATCACAATATATAAACAAGCTGTATAAAGGATTGACCACATTTATTTTTCATAGAAAAAGATGAATTATTACCATTATATCAGACGAAAAAATACATTATCTTATACAATACATTCGCAAATTTTAATCGTCGGGCCATACAATGGAGATAGGAACGTGATGTGTTGATTACAAGATAAACATCTGTAACAAAGCATCGCTTCACCACCACCCTCTTTACTACCTTGTTTCTGCCTTTTCATCAGTAAATAGTGGTACAGACAAGGTAAGAACACCTTTATGCATGCATGGGGACTAGCATTTCCGCGCAACGTTGTTTTTTCTTTTTTACACACACCCAGTATTGAAAAGCATCAACAAAAACATAACTCGTTATCATCATTGATCGTCCACTAAACCCATAACAAATAAATACATTTTTCCGCTAAAAAAGAAATACATGCATATCAGCACGTAGGAGATACTTCGCCTTGTCTCTATGACAACCAGTGAGGACGCCAAATATTAAGAACATTCCAGTTTAGTTATATATATCTATTGGTGACCAATATTCGTACGCAACGGTGCATGACACAGGTTACCCAGCAAACAGTTCAAATAGTTCATTCACACAGGCATAATGGCATTCGTACTAGCAGTGTCCAGGACGCAGTGAAACGAATAGTCCTCGAATTACAGAGGCTCGTGACGTTAATTTTATATTGTAAATACAATAATCACACCTTTGCCACTCAAACAGCGGGCAACAAAAATACTGTATATTGTTGGTGGGGAGATTAAAGGTCAAAATCTTAAAAGTAATAAAGAAATTCGATCAGCTACATACATTGTTTTCTTGCTAATGATCACGGGAGTTTCAGATCTCAATATGTGTAAAACAAATTGATTTATACATACTCGTTTGGTTATTATTTGATAAACAATTACCGTAACGTCTTCTTTTTAGTGAGATCGGTAGTTAATTGGATTTACATCCGTTATCAAGGGAATGACCTCCCTCGGAGCCAGCCTTCTCTCTCTCTCTCTCAGAAAATTTCGGACAAAAAATTTTGTCACTCTCCTCTAAAATACGACCAAGTCTTTTCGATATGGACTGGGACCATGTTATTTCAAAATCTCGTCACATATGGCTTCGTACGTGAGCGCCGTTCCTATCAGTTCAATCCACTTATCGAAGAGCACGTTTCTCAAAAACTGCGTTCTGATATTCGGTCAATTTCAATGAATCGGAACACCGGCCCCTTTGAAGTTTTAACCGTGACATGAAATAAATTAAGAATAAAGGTCAAAATGACCGTTCACAGCGACTCCCCTGGTCTAAATGTGATAACATCTTAATGTCCAGTGCATTCAACTTTAAGGTTCAATAATTATTTAAAATTGGACACTTCGAAATTACTAAGAAAGTATTCTTTCCACAATGACCCCCCCTACTTGAGGAAACATTTAAAGACACTGTGTAGTACACGACAATATATCCCACTAATAGTAATTTACTGGTTTTATAAATTTGTCACGCTGAGTTATTTATAAAGATTCCATGAAAGTTAAATACTTGTATCCGTCGGTTGATCATGGATTATGTTGTTAATTACTCGTATAGATTTTGTTTGTTTGATTAGGATTTTTAACGTAGCTTTTAACAATTTTTCAGTCATATCGCTACGATGTCTGCTGTGAGGCAGTTTATAGTGATGTCTAGCACTGAGGCATCATGCCGCAGACATGTAGCATGATGTCCCACCCAGTCACATTATCCTGACACCAGGCCGACCAGTCCTAACACTAACCTCTTAATGCTGAGCGTCAAGCGAGGCAGCTGTTAGTACCATTTTTGTAAGTCTTTGGTATGACTCGGCCGGGGATCGAACCCACGACCTCCCGCTTCCGCGGCGAATGCTCTAACCACTAGGCCACCGGAGCGGTTACTCGTATAGAAGAAGGTGCATGTGTTAGCTGAATGCAAGTATGGACGGTGTCCTTATCCAAGAAACCACATTCACAATCCACAAGACCAAGAGTGTCCAGCACTTCTTGTATGACACAACCAATGAGAGTAGATAACTAGAAGTTAGTTATTAGTTAATTAGGTATTACAAATCTTTGTATGTTCTCTCTGCAAGAAAGTGAAATCTCGTTAGGAACGAACCAGTTGGTCACGCCTTACGAGATTCATATTTGAATAGATCACGAATCTGTCAACGCTTAAGACAGCATTAATTACGACATGAATAAACAATACTAATTGCTGGAAATCGCTCCACCGTTTTTCCGCATCATTACTTAAAACAACATTTTATCTCAATCAATTATAGAGATAAATGATTCGAACTGTCGGTAACCTCTGTGCTCTCACCACCCAACCCCTGCCCAGCCCACAGGAAAAGCATCCTAAAACGAAGAAAATAATTAAAAAATATTGTTAGTGCCCAAATGTCTGAAATGCGCAGTTGGATACAATCCTGTAAACAGATATTAATGGTTTCGTTTTTTATCGATCTAAATTCCTTCCATCACAGTAAGATTCTGGCAAGATTGATAGATGGTAGGTACAATGCTTACTGCTTTATCAATGTGATTGTGTACATAATCTTCGTTGACCAAGTAGGCTGTGTATCAGTTCAATACAGCAGTCACTTTGGAATACTTTCTCCATCTCGCATTTTTCGCAGCGTTAGAAATTTTTACCCGTATGAGGCAAGACTAAGCTAGGAAACAGACAAGATGTTTTTCTGCTGCTGATAACAAAAGAGGCAGATCTGATAATATGCAAGTTCCATACGAAGAGAACTGGTTTCTGATGGATTAAGTTGTCAGATTATTTCAGAATAATCAATGTCCCTACTGGATGAAAAACGAACTCTTCCACATTTTGTGTCCTATATATCAAACAGTACCATGCCTACACAATTGTGTCCAAAAATACTATTCAAAGTAAACCATTAAGCGAAACTTGTATGCATAACAAAACCAGACCAGCGTCTTTTCTTTTCACATATTTCACACATTTTAACCCAAGTCAAAATTGATTTACAAGCCATTGCGTCCTTGCATGGTACTTTTTTAAAGTACCGGTCTTATTCTTGTCACCAGATTGCAAAAGAAGCAACATGAAGAATACGGTGAAATACTAATAACTGATCCATAGCCAATACACAGTTAATTTACGAAAGACAGGACCGTATGCGTTGCTTATTATGAACCTGCGGTATTCTCACTGCGCATGTCGGCTACGTAATATATCAGAAATGAACTAAGATATTGTTTTTCATAAGGCAATCACGTGTTTACTTCTTATAGATTCCTAGAGCAGGTACACAGCTTTCATACCTATTACATATATACATAAAATATGAATAGATCATCAATTTATCTTTGCAATTAATCTCTGACCTTCATTTAGCCTGGTACCTTGTCTAATATATTACAGGTGGAAGATGTTTGCTATTGATAAAATTGATTATATCAATCCAGGATATTACTATATGGAATTTAAGAAAATGCCTGGGCGGTGCTTGTGATTTACAATCTTAAAATTTTATATTTAGCAAAAGCTTTGTGTTTAAGAAAAGGTTTTTAATTGTAAACTATTGCAATAGATTGCTTATTTTAGTTTTTACTTGAATTTGTGCAAATTACGGGTCAAGGGAATACGTAGCATAATAGACTATACATTATATATATATATATATATATATATATATATATATATATATATATATATATATATATATATATATATATATATATAAATTTTGTGTTAACATTAATAGACTCATTTCACGTTCTGATTATAGAACCACTCTTGTTTACAAATATCCTTTTTTATCAAGATAAATTAGGAATACATTGGGGCCTATTCTATTTAATTTTAAAACGAAGAAGCGTTGAGTTTAATCTCTGAATATTTGATTTATTTTAAATAATAAAATCACGCCAATTTATCATGAAGTGGTAATCTATCTTGAAATGTTGTTTTTCATTTTCTACACACTAAACTAATAATCATAAACAATCATTGATTGTGACGATTTTACCCCAACCCCTTGTATTTAGGTACAAGTTACTATATATAACTTGTGATTCTGACTGGCCTTGTACATGTATAAATTGTATGTCTGCCTGACCCAGCTGTGATGTTTCAAATTGTTCGAAGTTAGCTAATCCCCTTACGTAAGATGGTCTTCGTTAGCTCTCGAGGGGAGAGGAGACTGTGTCCATCGCGGACGGGTGACGTAACCACATCAAAGGACAGGACAGCGTCAAATAAGAAGACTGTAACAATTGATAGACACACAGACAGACATTCGGATGATTGACAGTCGAACGACTGACCAGAGTCGATCGCCCTCCAATCGAAATGCGATGTGGGGGGGACTTTATTCGAAACATTTTAGATAAAACCCAATGTTTAGTAGGAATTAGTCAGTTTGCTACAAGAAGTAACTGTGTAGAACTCCGTACGGCCAGACAAGAATTGGCGGCAGACTCAGATTTTGGAAATCAAGGAAATCTTAAGATAGCTTCACAGGAAGCTTTCGGGTGACGTTGAAGAGAATTCCGGGGAAATTTCGGGTGACGTTGAGAGAATTTCGGGGAAATTTCGGGTGACGTTGAAGAGAATTCCGGGGAAATTTCGGGTGACGTTGAGAGAATTCCGAGGGAATTTCGGATGACGTGGAAAGAATTCCGAGTGAATTTGAGAGATACCGAGTGAATTTCGGGTGACCTCAAGAGATACCGTCGAAGAGGAAACGGAAGTAGAGATAGAAGAGGAAACGGAAGTAGAGATAGAAGAGGAAACGGAAGTAGAGGAATCGGAAGGAGAGAAAGACGAAAGGAGACTTATTTAGATGAGTAACACTCAAGAAGGGAAAATATTCCTCACACTGAAATCAAATGATGATCTAGGGACCATTGGGTCAAGAGTGACATTGACTGATTAATATCTTTAAAATTTTCATTTATTAAATTGTTGTTTAAATTTCATCTTTGTATTTCTTTTAATTTAACTGTCGGCATTGCTGACTGGGGGCTCGTACCCATATATAATATATTGTCCAGAAGTAAACATTCTGAATGCGGACCAGGGGAACTTCCTCATAATTCTTTAAAGTCTATAGGAAGAACCCCACCCCTACTAAACGACACTTCACAGTGGGGGCTTTCGTCCGGGATATGAATTAGACATATATTATTTTAGGACCTAAAGTTATTTGTAGGAGTATTAGGGAACAGTGTGAGATATTTTCCATTCTTTGTATTTGTTTTATGATTTTCTCATCTTGCATTTTATTGTCATATGTGCATGCTTTGTAGACCTTCCATTACTAGCAGTACTGGTGAAGCAGATATCGAACAAATATCTTACCTGAACGAAATTAGTTGCTATCGACAGGTAAGTATTTAAACTTGTATTACAAGTAGCTGTGTCTTGTTAGAATATTGAGACAAGGTATCACTTTACATTAGTTATAATGGCCACCGAAAGGCAAATGATAAAGGAATATAGAGCTATGGGGTCCGAAGATCTCGGATATGAGGGAGATCGCCTGGCGGCCTTTATAGAAGAAAGGATCAAGGAATGGAAGGCCGAAAAAGCAGCAGGCAGAGAAACCCAAAGAGAGCTGGAGCTAGCCAAGATAGCAGCAGACAGAAAAACCCAAAGAGAGCTGGAGCTAGCTAAGATAGCTGCGGACCAAGAGCTAGCCAGACTCGCCCACACTCTGGAGATGGAAAAGGTGAGAGTTGAAGCTAGGACCAACGGACGGGACGACGCCAGTACAAGCTCTGGAACGACCGGCCGACCATTCATCGACCACCGGATGGTCCAGATCAACATGCCACGCTTCAATGACAGGGAGGAGGCTATTGACGATTTTTTCGTGCAGTTCGAGAAACTCGCACACGCTCATCAGGTCCCTGAACAGCACTGGGCCATTAATGTCTCAGCCTTTTTGCAAGGTGCAGCTCGGGAAGTCTACCACGGCTTAGCTGCAGAAGAGGCTGATGACTACAATGCCCTCAAGAAGGCCCTTCTCTGCCATTATCGGCTGACCGCCGAGACTTACCGGAAACTTTTTCGGGACTCTGCGAAAAAGGTAAAAGAGACCCACTCTCAATTCCACAACCGTGTTCGAGGTTTATTTGACAAGTGGATGAAAATGGCTGAAGTCGAACGCACGTACGACGGGCTACGCGAGGTAATACTCAAGGAACATGTAATGGGTACTTACCGTCGCGAATTGACAGTCTTCTTAGCCGAAAGAGAACACCGGACGCTCGAAGAGATCGCTAACATGGCGGAGAGATACGAGCAGGCGCACTCGAAGAGTGGAGGTTCCGGGGGCGCGGATCGACCCCGACCCTCTGAGTCGCGTCGTATGGGGGAGGTTGAGCCGGCTGTCCGCAACCGTCAGAGCGACGGGAAGGTCGGAGGGGCACCTACAGGTAGGGATGCCACCTATCGACCTGGACAGGCCTCACCCACGAAACCAGGACTTGCAAGTCGGCGAGGGCCGCCGACGTGTTTTAACTGCAAGCGCCTGGGGCATTTTGCCAGGGACTGTCCGAAGGGCAGGCAGACCCAGGTGAATGTCGTTGCTAGGAAGGAGTGCGTGCCGGAAGCGAGTCGCAACCCAGCCAACCTTGCGGCCGCAACTGTCAATGGTGAAGGTGCCACCATCTTGTATGACACTGGGTGCAGCGTCCCCGCGCTTGTCGACAAGAAGTATATCAAGCCGGAGGACTATACAGGGGAGGTAATAGAAGTTCAGTACGCGAACTGCGCGCGTGACTCATTACCAGTATCTGTCATTGACCTCGATTCACCATACGTGAAGGGAAAAATTGCAGCTGCTTGCTTGGAAGGTCTATCACATGACGTCATATTGGGATGCCGTTATGTGTTGCCCCAGCCGAACCCCGAAACATGTACACCTATGCCAGTGAGTGCTGTTGAGACCAGGGCCATGAGTCGACAGCCGAAACCGAAGCCGATCCAAGTTACATCGACACCGGTTAGTAATGTTCTTCCAGCTGAGTTGAGGAAGCTGCAACAGGAAGACGCAACTCTGGCGCAGTTGCATAAACACGCAGAAGCAGGAACGGAAAGGGAAACTCCGAACGGCGCGGTGAAGTTCGTCTACAAGAAGGGAATCTTGTATCGCCACGCCAGGAAACACAACGAGAACTTTAAGCAAGTCGTTGTGCCAAAGGAAAAGCGTTGTGAAGTGCTGAAGCTTGCACACGAAAGTCTCATGGGTGGACACATGGGAATTGCAAAGACACGTGACCGTCTTGTAAAAGAGTTTTACTGGCCAGGGGTCCAGGGAGACGTAAAACGGTTCTGTCTTTCCTGTGACAAATGCCAGAGAATGGCCCCGAAAACGGATCATCGACCCATTCCCTTGGGGAGTACGCCCCTTATCGATGAACCATTTAGACGTGTCGCCATGGATTTAATGGATTTAATCGAACCGATAAAACCCGCGTCTGCGCACGGAAATCGGTATATTTCAACGGTCGTCGATTATGCTACACGCTATCCGGAGGCCGTAGCATTGCGTAACATTGACACGGAAACCGTCGCGGAAGCTCTGTTTGCGATCTGGTCAAGAGTTGGAGTGCCCGACGAGATCTTGACCGATCAAGGGACACAATTCATGAGTCGTGTGATGGCGGAGGTGAATCGTCTCATGTCAATTAAGCACCTCATGACCACACCGTATCACCCCCAATGTAACGGATTGGTCGAACGGTTTAATGGGACTCTAAAGCACACGCTCAAGAAATTGTGCGAAGGCCGCCCCAAGGATTGGGACCGGTATATTCCAGCCATGCTTTTCGCATACCGGGAAGTACCACAAGCGAGTTTGGGGTTCTCTCCCTTTGAACTCTTGTACGGGAGGACCGTACGCGGCCCAATCGCCGTACTGAGACAGCTGTGGACAGACGACCACGCTGTAGAGGAAGTACGCATTACCTACCAGTACGTCGCGGACTTGCGTAACAAACTGGAAGAGGTTTGTTCTCTCGCGTAAGATAATCTCAAACGAGCTAAGGCGCAGCAGGCGAAAAATTACAATAAGCGCGCAAAACCACGTCAGTTTGAGGTAGGGGATAAGGTGTTGTTGTTGTTGCCCCAGGAACACAACAAGTTGCAAGTTTCCTGGAGGGGTCCATACGTCGTCACCGAGAAGGTCGGAGGTCAAAACTACCGGATACGGCTACCGACGAAAGAGAAATTGTACCATGCCAATTTGCTCAAGAGGTACCGGGAAAGGGAGACCGTAAGCGATTTTGTTGTCGCCACGATAGTCACCGAGGATGCCGAAGGCGATACGGAAGGTGCCAACACTGTCCCGAGCTGTCCATTAACGAGGGTCGAGACTCCGTCGGACGTGGAGTGTGACCCCATGTTAACTGAAGGCCAGCGGGACGAGATAGAGACCTTGCTGACCGGGTATTCCGACGTGTTAACAGAAAAACCCGGGAGGACGGCGCTTGTCGAGTTCGGGTTAAAGATGGTGGACGACCGACCAGTGCAGCGGAAACCCTACCCCTTGCCCCACGCAAAACGACAAGTTGTAAGGGAGGAAATTGAGCAAATGATTGCTCTGGGAGTAATCGAACCTGCCGACTCTCCGTACAGCTCACCAGTAGTCCTAGTGCAGAAGAAGGACGGCACTCATCGGTTTTGCGTCGACTACCGGAAGCTGAATCAGGTGACAGAATTTCAAGTCGAAATGTTACCTGACCCGGAACATATCTTCGCTTCAGTCTCAAAAGCGAAATATTTTTCCAAGCTCGATTTGTCCAAGGGGTATTGGCAAATTCCGGTAAGGAAAGAAGACAGACCGAAGCTTGCTTTTGCTACTCCCGACGGGACATACCAATGGCTGGTTATGCCGTTCGGGGTACAAAACGCGCCCAGCATCTTTACCAGGATGATGCGGAAGTTGTTGGAGCCCTTGCGCGATAGGGGTGTCCACAACTTCATGGATGACCTCTTGTTAGCTACAGCGACATGGGGTGAACACCTCACTCTGTTAGCTGACGTTTTGGAGCGGCTACGTCAGGAGGGCTTGACAGCCCGACCTTCCAAATGTCACCTTGGTTTCAGGACATTGGACTATTTAGGACATACCCTGAGCCAAGGCACGCTGTCTCCAGAGAATTCGAAGGTGGAGCAACTGCGAAACGCCGCACGCCCCACCACGAAAACGGAGGTGAGGTCATTTCTGGGATTGGCGGGATACTATCGGAGGTATGTCGCTAATTTCAGCGCGATTGCGGGGCCGTTGTTCGACCTAACCAAGAAACGGACCCCGAGTAAGATTATTTGGACAGATGCGTGTGAGCACGCTTTCCAAACACTGAAGGCTAGACTGACATCCGACGCCGTTGTTCGTCTACCGGATTTGGATAAGGAATTCGTTCTTCGCACCGATGCATGCGACACAGGACTGGGAGCAGTACTGCTACAGGAGCATGACAAAACGCTTTTCCCTGTCGCATACGGCAGTCGGAAGTTGTCGGCTGCCGAGAAGAACTACTCCGTATCGGAGAGGGAATGTCTCGGAATCGTGTTCGGCATATCACGGTTCGAGCGATACCTATATGAACGCAAGTTCATATTGGAGACCGACCACCAACCACTCGCCTATTTGGCAAAGTTGTCCAATGGTCGATTGATGCGATGGTCGCTGTTCTTACAGCAGTACCAGATGCAGATCAGATACGTGAAAGGATCTGAAAACGTAGGCGCAGATTTCATGAGTAGAAGCGCTGGAATGATATAGATCATTCTGGTTAAATTTTCATGTTCATACTCAATTTAGCATCTAGTTGATTTTGCTGATGTTGTTCTTTATATTATTGTAACACTTTTGCATTTGTAGTATTTTGAGGGAATAAAATCCTGATTTTATTCTCAAGCGTGGGGGGATGTGACGATTTTACCCCAACCCCTTGTATTTAAGTACAAGTTACTATAACTTGTGATTCTGACTGGCCTTGTACATGTATAAATTGTATGTCTGCCTGACCCAGCTGTGATGTTTCAAATTGTTCGAAGTTAGCTAATCCCGTTACGTAAGATGGTCTTTGTTAGCTCTCGAGGGGAGAGGAGACTGTGTCCATCGCGGACGGGTGACGTAACCACATCAAAGGACAGGACAGCGTCAAATAAGAAGACTGTAACAATTGATAGACACACAGACAGACATTCGGATGATTGACAGTCGAACGACTGACCAGAGTCGATCGCCCTCCAATCGAAATGCGATGTGGGGGGGACTTTATTCGAAACATTTTAGATAAAACCCAATGTTTAGTAGGAATTAGTCAGTTTGCTACAAGAAGTAACTGTGTAGAACTCCGTACGGCCAGACGAAAATTGGTGGCAGACTCAGATTTTGGAAATCAAGGAAATCTTAAGATAGCTTCACAGGAAGCTTTCGGGTGACGTTGAAGAGAATTCCGGGGAAATTTCGGGTGACGTTGAGAGAATTCCGGGGAAATTTCGGGTGACGTTGAAGAGAATTCCGGGGAAATTTCGGGTGACGTTGAGAGAATTCCGGGGGAATTTCGGATGACGTGGAAAGAATTCCGAGTGAATTTGAGAGATACCGAGTGAATTTCGGGTGACCTCAAGAGATACCGTCGAAGAGGAAACGGAAGTAGAGATAGAAGAGGAAACGGAAGTAGAGATAGAAGAGGAAACGGAAGTAGAGGAATCGGAAGGAGAGAAAGACGAAAGGAGACTTATTTAGATGAGTAACACTCAAGAAGGGAAAATATTCCTCACACTGAAATCAAATGATGATCTAGGGACCATTGGGTCAAGAGTGACATTGACTGATTAATATCTTTAAAATTTTCATTTATTAAATTGTTGTTTAAATTTCATCTTTGTATTTCTTTTAATTTAACTGTCGGCATTGCTGACTGGGGGCTCGTACCCATATATAATATATTGTCCAGAAGTAAACATTCTGAATGCGGACCAGGGGAACTTCCTCATAATTCTTTAAAGTCTATAGGAAGAACCCCACCCCTACTAAACGACACTTCACAGTGGGGGCTTTCGTCCGGGATATGAATTAGACATATATTATTTTAGTACCTAAAGTTATTTGTAGGAGTATTAGGGAACAGTGTGAGATATTTTCCATTCTTTGTATTTGTTTTATGATTTTCTCATCTTGCATTTTATTGTCATATGTGCATGCTTTGTAGACCTTCCATTACTAGCAGTACTGGTGAAGCAGATATCGAACAAATATCTTACCTGAACGAAATTAGTTGCTATCGACAGGTAAGTATTTAAACTTGTATTACAAGTAGCTGTGTCTTGTTAGAATATTGAGACAAGGTATCACTTTACATTAGTTATAATGGCCACCGAAAGGCAAATGATAAAGGAATATAGAGCTATGGGGTCCGAAGATCTCGGATATGAGGGAGATCGCCTGGCGGCCTTTATAGAAGAAAGGATCAAGGAATGGAAGGCCGAAAAAGCAGCAGGCAGAGAAACCCAAAGAGAGCTGGAGCTAGCCAAGATAGCAGCAGACAGAAAAACCCAAAGAGAGCTGGAGCTAGCTAAGATAGCTGCGGACCAAGAGCTAGCCAGACTCGCCCACACTCTGGAGATGGAAAAGGTGAGAGTTGAAGCTAGGACCAACGGACGGGACGACGCCAGTACAAGCTCTGGAACGACCGGCCGACCATTCATCGACCACCGGATGGTCCAGATCAACATGCCACGCTTCAATGACAGGGAGGAGGCTATTGACGATTTTTTCGTGCAGTTCGAGAAACTCGCACACGCTCATCAGGTCCCTGAACAGCACTGGGCCATTAATGTCTCAGCCTTTTTGCAAGGTGCAGCTCGGGAAGTCTACCACGGCTTAGCTGCAGAAGAGGCTGATGACTACAATGCCCTCAAGAAGGCCCTTCTCTGCCATTATCGGCTGACCGCCGAGACTTACCGGAAACTTTTTCGGGACTCTGCGAAAAAGGTAAAAGAGACCCACTCTCAATTCCACAACCGTGTTCGAGGTTTATTTGACAAGTGGATGAAAATGGCTGAAGTCGAACGCACGTACGACGGGCTACGCGAGGTAATACTCAAGGAACATGTAATGGGTACTTACCGTCGCGAATTGACAGTCTTCTTAGCCGAAAGAGAACACCGGACGCTCGAAGAGATCGCTAACATGGCGGAGAGATACGAGCAGGCGCACTCGAAGAGTGGAGGTTCCGGGGGCGCGGATCGACCCCGACCCTCTGAGTCGCGTCGTATGGGGGAGGTTGAGCCGGCTGTCCGCAACCGTCAGAGCGACGGGAAGGTCGGAGGGGCACCTACAGGTAGGGATGCCACCTATCGACCTGGACAGGCCTCACCCACGAAACCAGGACTTGCAAGTCGGCGAGGGCCGCCGACGTGTTTTAACTGCAAGCGCCTGGGGCATTTTGCCAGGGACTGTCCGAAGGGCAGGCAGACCCAGGTAAATGTCGTTGCTAGGAAGGAGTGCGTGCCGGAAGCGAGTCGCAACCCAGCCAACCTTGCGGCCGCAACTGTCAATGGTGAAGGTGCCACCATCTTGTATGACACTGGGTGCAGCGTCCCCGCGCTTGTCGACAAGAAGTATGTCAAGCCGGAGGACTATACAGGGGAGGTAATAGAAGTTCAGTACGCGAACTGCGCGCGTGACTCATTACCAGTAGCTGTCATTGACCTCGATTCACCATACGTGAAGGGGAAAATTGCAGCTGCTTGCTTGGAAGGTCTATCACATGACGTCATATTGGGATGCCGTTATGTGTTGCCCCAGCCGAACCCCGAAACATGTACACCTATGCCAGTGAGTGCTGTTGAGACCAGGGCCATGAGTCGACAGCCGAAACCGAAGCCGATCCAAGTTACATCGACACCGGTTAGTAATGTTCTTCCAGCTGAGTTGAGGAAGCTGCAACAGGAAGACGCAACTCTGGCGCAGTTGCATAAACACGCAGAAGCAGGAACGGAAAGGGAAACTCCGAACGGCGCGGTGAAGTTCGTCTACAAGAAGGGAATCTTGTATCGCCACGCCAGGAAACACAACGAGAACTTTAAGCAAGTCGTTGTGCCAAAGGAAAAGCGTTGTGAAGTGCTGAAGCTTGCACACGAAAGTCTCATGGGTGGACACATGGGAATTGCAAAGACACGTGACCGTCTTGTAAAAGAGTTTTACTGGCCAGGGGTCCAGGGAGACGTAAAACGGTTCTGTCTCTCCTGTGACAAATGCCAGAGAATGGCCCCGAAAACGGATCATCGACCCATTCCCTTGGGGAGTACGCCCCTTATCGATGAACCATTTAGACGTGTCGCCATGGATTTAATGGATTTAATCGAACCGATAAAACCCGCGTCTGCGCACGGAAATCGGTATATTTCAACGGTCGTCGATTATGCTACACGCTATCCGGAGGCCGTAGCATTGCGTAACATTGACACGGAAACCGTCGCGGAAGCTCTGTTTGCGATCTGGTCAAGAGTTGGAGTGCCCGACGAGATCTTGACCGATCAAGGGACACAATTCATGAGTCGTGTGATGGCGGAGGTGAATCGTCTCATGTCAATTAAGCACCTCATGACCACACCGTATCACCCCCAATGTAACGGATTGGTCGAACGGTTTAATGGGACTCTAAAGCACACGCTCAAGAAATTGTGCGAAGGCCGCCCCAAGGATTGGGACCGGTATATTCCAGCCATGCTTTTCGCATACCGGGAAGTACCACAAGCGAGTTTAGGGTTCTCTCCCTTTGAACTCTTGTACGGGAGGACCGTACGCGGCCCAATCGCCGTACTGAGACAGCTGTGGACAGACGACCACGCTGTAGAGGAAGTACGCATTACCTACCAGTACGTCGCGGACTTGCGTAACAAACTGGAAGAGGTTTGTTCTCTCGCGTAAGATAATCTCAAACGAGCTAAGGCGCAGCAGGCGAAAAATTACAATAAGCGCGCAAAACCACGTCAGTTTGAGGTAGGGGATAAGGTGTTGTTGTTGTTGCCCCAGGAACACAACAAGTTGCAAGTTTCCTGGAGGGGTCCATACGTCGTCACCGAGAAGGTCGGAGGTCAAAACTACCGGATACGGCTACCGACGAAAGAGAAATTGTACCATGCCAATTTGCTCAAGAGGTACCGGGAAAGGGAGACCGTAAGCGATTTTGTTGTCGCCACGATAGTCACCGAGGATGCCGAAGGCGATACGGAAGGTGCCAACACTGTCCCGAGCTGTCCATTAACGAGGGTCGAGACTCCGTCGGACGTGGAGTGTGACCCCATGTTAACTGAAGGCCAGCGGGACGAGATAGAGACCTTGCTGACCGGGTATTCCGACGTGTTAACAGAAAAACCCGGGAGGACGGCGCTTGTCGAGTTCGGGTTAAAGATGGTGGACGACCGACCAGTGCATCGGAAACCCTACCCCTTGCCCCACGCAAAACGACAAGTTGTAAGGGAGGAAATTGAGCAAATGATTGCTCTGGGAGTAATCGAACCTGCCGACTCTCCGTACAGCTCACCAGTAGTCCTAGTGCAGAAGAAGGACGGCACTCATCGGTTTTGCGTCGACTACCGGAAGCTGAATCAGGTGACAGAATTTCAAGTCGAAATGTTACCTGACCCGGAACATATCTTCGCTTCAGTCTCAAAAGCGAAATATTTTTCCAAGCTCGATTTGTCCAAGGGGTATTGGCAAATTCCGGTAAGGAAAGAAGACAGACCGAAGCTTGCTTTTGCTACTCCCGACGGGACATACCAATGGCTGGTTATGCCGTTCGGGGTACAAAACGCGCCCAGCATCTTTACCAGGATGATGCGGAAGTTGTTGGAGCCCTTGCGCGATAGGGGTGTCCACAACTTCATGGATGACCTCTTGTTAGCTACAGCGACATGGGGTGAACACCTCACTCTGTTAGCTGACGTTTTGGAGCGGCTACGTCAGGAGGGCTTGACAGCCCGACCTTCCAAATGTCACCTTGGTTTCAGGACATTGGACTATTTAGGACATACCCTGAGCCAAGGCACGCTGTCTCCAGAGAATTCGAAGGTGGAGCAACTGCGAAACGCCGCACGCCCCACCACGAAAACGGAGGTGAGGTCATTTCTGGGATTGGCGGGATACTATCGGAGGTATGTCGCTAATTTCAGCGCGATTGCGGGGCCGTTGTTCGACCTAACCAAGAAACGGACCCCGAGTAAGATTATTTGGACAGATGCGTGTGAGCACGCTTTCCAAACACTGAAGGCTAGACTGACATCCGACGCCGTTGTTCGTCTACCGGATTTGGATAAGGAATTCGTTCTTCGCACCGATGCATGCGACACAGGACTGGGAGCAGTACTGCTACAGGAGCATGACAAAACGCTTTTCCCTGTCGCATACGGCAGTCGGAAGTTGTCGGCTGCCGAGAAGAACTACTCCGTATCGGAGAGGGAATGTCTCGGAATCGTGTTCGGCATATCACGGTTCGAGCGATACCTATATGAACGCAAGTTCATATTGGAGACCGACCACCAACCACTCGCCTATTTGGCAAAGTTGTCCAATGGTCGATTGATGCGATGGTCGCTGTTCTTACAGCAGTACCAGATGCAGATCAGATACGTGAAAGGATCTGAAAACGTAGGCGCAGATTTCATGAGTAGAAGCGCTGGAATGATATAGATCATTCTGGTTAAATTTTCATGTTCATACTCAATTTAGCATCTAGTTGATTTTGCTGATGTTGTTCTTTATATTATTGTAACACTTTTGCATTTGTAGTATTTTGAGGGAATAAAATCCTGATTTTATTCTCAAGCGTGGGGGGATGTGACGATTTTACCCCAACCCCTTGTATTTAAGTACAAGTTACTATAACTTGTGATTCTGACTGGCCTTGTACATGTATAAATTGTATGTCTGCCTGACCCAGCTGTGATGTTTCAAATTGTTCGAAGTTAGCTAATCCCCTTACGTAAGATGGTCTTTGTTAGCTCTCGAGGGGAGAGGAGACTGTGTCCATCGCGGACGGGTGACGTAACCACATCAAAGGACAGGACAGCGTCAAATAAGAAGACTGTAACAATTGATAGACACACAGACATACATTCGGATGATTGACAGTCGAACGACTGACCAGAGTCGATCGCCCTCCAATCGAAATGCGATGTGGGGGGGACTTTATTCGAAACATTTTAGATAAAACCCAATGTTTAGTAGGAATTAGTCAGTTTGCTACAAGAAGTAACTGTGTAGAACTCCGTACGGCCAGACGAAAATTGGTGGCAGACTCAGATTTTGGAAATCAAGGAAATCTTAAGATAGCTTCACAGGAAGCTTTCGGGTGACGTTGAAGAGAATTCCGGGGAAATTTCGGGTGACGTTGAGAGAATTCCGGGGAAATTTCGGGTGACGTTGAAGAGAATTCCGGGGAAATTTCGGGTGACGTTGAGAGAATTCCGGGGGAATTTCGGATGACGTGGAAAGAATTCCGAGTGAATTTGAGAGATACCGAGTGAATTTCGGGTGACCTCAAGAGATACCGTCGAAGAGGAAACGGAAGTAGAGATAGAAGAGGAAACGGAAGTAGAGATAGAAGAGGAAACGGAAGTAGAGGAATCGGAAGGAGAGAAAGACGAAAGGAGACTTATTTAGATGAGTAACACTCAAGAAGGGAAAATATTCCTCACACTGAAATCAAATGATGATCTAGGGACCATTGGGTCAAGAGTGACATTGACTGATTAATATCTTTAAAATTTTCATTTATTAAATTGTTGTTTAAATTTCATCTTTGTATTTCTTTTAATTTAACTGTCGGCATTGCTGACTGGGGGCTCGTACCCATATATAATATATTGTCCAGAAGTAAACATTCTGAATGCGGACCAGGGGAACTTCCTCATAATTCTTTAAAGTCTATAGGAAGAACCCCACCCCTACTAAACGACACTTGACATTGATCTTTCCAACGTAAACATTGTTAGACATCAGTGAAACATCAGTGATTACCATAGTAGCATTCCACAAGAGAGGGAAATGCTTATTTTAAGAGATAAATAATCAACAGCATGGACAAAAATATATTTACATCATCTGTATATGCAAAGCAATGAAACTGCGTGTAAATTGGTATTTTTTTTCTAATACATGCATATTTATACACACGATCTTTTATCAACCTATATATTCAACAACCTAGCTAACTTGAATAATGTAACTGTTACAATAATATGTACCTATTTATAAAATACAAACCTAGTTATAACCATTATGGCGTCTTCATTAATTAATGTTCAAAATTCTGATTAATGCCTCAATCGCCGTGACATGCGACATCATAATTCGAATCATGCATCTACAAGTGGACAGATATGATGAGGCACAACACAGCCGACCTGTTGAGGTGCCTTTGAAAATCTTAATATCTCAAATAGAATTTATTACATGCTTGAATGCCGCTGCGAATCCCGAGTTTGAATGTTCAGTTACTGAAAAAGCACCGAACGCAAATTTCAATGCGTAGACATGAATAATGACTGGACAGCTAGTGTCTGCAATACGCCATAGGATAGGAATTTATAAATCAGAATACATTCACGACCTAGAGTCCCAAATCTCTACATTACCACAATTAGAATTGTATTTATTTGACACTTATCAAGAAAAGAACTGAAAATTATCCTACTTTTCGTCTTATTAACATTGAATATATTGAAGAAATTTAATGAACTCATCATCGTTGCATCTATATTTGCACTTAGGGCACAATGAGAGTTAAAGCAATGAAACTTCTTTTGTTTACATGAAGAGTTTATTCAGAGCGATATATAATAGAGAATGTATCGTGCTTTCTATTTTCTTAATTACTAGAATCCCTGGCTTAAAGTTCCAAATAAATGAATACTACTGATTTATTCAGTCTATATCTTGAACTTGTGATCTATTAATTGTGTCCATCAGATAATTAAAGATAATGCAGTCGATGTGACTTCACCAAAACCCAAAGGGATCATTTAATGCTTCAATCTGTAGCGAATCCATTGATCGGACTAATTGAGATTGTTCATATTTTGTCTTTATATTTATTATGCAAAAGCATTCTGCGAGTTGCTATAGTTCTACAAGGAATGTATTAAGTTCTAATAATTTGGTTCTGAATAGGGTAATTACAACATCGAATAGATTTGTCCAGTTAGTTCCTTGTTATCAGAGCATTGAAGTTCCTAAAACCAGCTAGATTGCATGTAGGTCTCTTGCAGGTGCACGATAACACTGATTGCTGTATTAATAACATCGTGGTCATTAAATTTTCTATCAATTTTTTTTAAATGATTGTGTGAATTATATTTGTACCAAAACTTACAAAGATTGGATTAAGCTAGGTTTTAGTAATAAATGTAATTCGAGTATGATTTGATATCAGATTTCGTCAGCTATACATTAAATAGATTAAATTTGAAGAAACATAAGGTATAAAAAAAAACCAGTGTACATTTCTACATGTTTCAGAGTTTATTTTTGCCGCCTACCAGTTCACAGCGATGACGTGTATCTGCCAGGCATTCTTCTAGTTTTATCGTTGGAGCCATGCTAATCCGTTTGTTTGGAGAGGACATCCAAAGTTGCAAGAACTTAACGTCCGTGTCCTTTGCTTCAGCGCAAGTCATCGAGATAGCTTTTTCTGATCTAAACGTATACGTATCAAAACTTAAACGATTCAATACAGAGCAAACCTATAAAATAAAACAATTTTAAACCATCTTCAGTGATATATAATATTTATCTTGGATTATATCAACCAAGGAATAATTTCGTGGACATGTTCATCAGATATTTTTGCAAATTCTGAATCTCGTGGATGATGTATACAGTTTTGTGATGACATCCTAAATAACCCATAAGCTTTGCTGGATAAAAAAAAATCATCAGACTATTTATTAATGAATAGTTTCGGCTGTTCAAATAATTTCAATGTCTATTGAAATTTGTAGGTATACCATAGTTGTACAGACAATCTACGGTTCATATAATAAGAAAATAGAAGATATCAACAAATTTAATTGAATATAAAATAAAGTAAAATATTTGCAAAATTGATTGCCTTATACCTGAACGCAGTTTTATCTAAAATATTTTACAACGTATTTGTTTAACATATTTACAGTCCTTGAACTAATACCAGCATTTCATTTTTGTGTTTGATCAGTGTATTTCAAAAGTGCGACTTCGAGGTGTGACTTCGATTTATCCATATTCATATGCTAGAATAATATGATGGGATGAGAAACAAAATGATTGATAAATCCGAAGCGGACGCTCTAAATTGATAAATCCGAAGCGGACGCTCTAAGTTGATAAATTATAGTGATACAAACGTACCGGGTAAAGTTGTTCTCATACATCGAATAGATTAAAATCAAACAAAACAATAAGAAATAAAACATAAAAATAAATAAATAAAAATAATTTCTAAATTTTTTTTACTATACTGATGAATGAAGAGTACAGCGGAATTGTATTGTTCCTTTTGAAATGGCATTTTATCTTAAAATCCAAAACATGAAAATGTTAACATTCGTGCTAACAAATAGATCTGTGCAAATTAATTTATCCTTTATGAGTTGCCATATTTATGCAGCAACATCCTATAACGAACATTTAAAGGTTAACTTTATACATATAATTACAGAACATTCGGAGGAACACGCTGTATTAAATTGTTCTTAGCACTTGAAATACTAGTAGTCTATTTATAGCATACACCATCATCACGTCTTCTTCTTCCAAATGTAAAATGTCATGTAACAACGTAACAGAAGCTTGTGCTCTCAATGTGCAAACAAAAGAGAAAGTAGTTCTTTCAGTGGTGCAAATACAAAAGAGATATTTTCTCTACGTGTTATCACAAACTGCATATTAACTGATGCGATTTATTTAATAACCTGTAAAAAAAAATGTAGCATGCACTATGTTGGACAAACACTTCAACAAGTTTCTAAAAGAATGAATAATCATCGCTTTAATATACGAAAGTATAGAGATCCTATGTTTTCCTCTAATATTTCAACACATTTTAACACAAACAATCACTCTTTACTCGATTTTTCTTTCATGCCAATAGATATTGTACATGGTGACATGACCAGACTCATAAAAGAAACTTATTGGATTCATAAGTTAGATACTTTGTATCCCAATGGACTTAATGCTAGTGAATTATATAAAATTGTATAATTTCAATTGATATATGATATATCCTTCAAAACAATGTAATTATATGTATGACTGTTTGTCTCTAGTTTATTTTATTAATATATTATGTGTTTACATTGTCGAACTAGTTCCATTGCTGATTGCAAACTTTCGTCAAGTTCCCAATGATAAGTACTAATTTTTCGCAGAATTTCTGGGAAGGATTTCAGAAGAAAAAAAGGATCAAAGTGTGGTCGCAAATATTACATTTAGTGTACAAAACAACTGCACCTCCAAGCATGGAAGAGGCGTTTACTTCAATTGTTAAGGTGTCGGATACGTATTACAAGCGACGCGCGTTAGATGCTCGCTCAGGTAAGCCGGATCAGCATTCACGGTATCTCACAAAACGGTTGCAGTCCCTCACCCCTCCACCCCAGACATGATATAGCGAAAATTGTGTTTAAAGTGTCGTTTGCGAAATTGATCCTAAACGTAAATTAAATTTGCAGAATTAAAAATTCGTTGTTTTTCAATAAAATAGGTGCGAGAAATGTTCCTCTTCACAGCATTTCATCTTACGACATTTTCGAAATGTACTTTATAATACTGACAACTCATTTATTTTCGCGAATTTACAACTGTCGATTCTGCGTAAAACTATATTATAACTGATACTTAAATTCGATGATTCTGCAATTGTATTAATTTCAACAGAGGTATAGCTGTTAGGTGGTTGGAATTTAAATTCATTGTCCGTAGCTACACATACGTGTGTGTGTGTATAGATAGATAGATAGATAGATAGATAGATAGATAGATAGATAGATAGATAGAGATACATACATACATACATACATACATACATACATACATACATACATACATACATACATACATACATACATACATACATACATACATACATACATACATACATACATACATACATACATACATACATACTGGAGCATTTGATATATACTCTTTTTATGTCATGTAAGTTCATTCACAGTTTAATTCGTTATGCATCTTATTTCGTGCATTTGCAGTTTTTATGTAGGTCATCTCTTCTAGCTAGCTCAATTCGTCCAGTTTTTAAGGTCCTAAATGTTCTCCATTCTGCACAAGTTGTGAGACCTTGTAAAAATCTCTTGGACAGTTTTAATCTTTGGATCAGTTCAAAATTATACTTGTTATTTCCGTGTGCATGTCCTTCTTTGTTCCCACCTTTACTCGTGGTTTGGTGAACTGCCGTGATAGTTTCCGTCGCATCAATTACAATGGTCCCAAGTCCGCACCTTGCGTGACCCACAATCCAATTATCATACCCTGCACGGCCAATGACAAACTCAGGAATTTTACTCCAGGGAAAGACTCTGTTAGTTATGAAGTAGTCTTCAGCATCAATTTCGTACAAGGATCCTCGAGATCTCGCGGATTCTTTGATACCATTTTTGCTTCTAACTTCCTCACTCGTCACATTGAGAACATTGATTCTTCTTCCAGTTATAAGAATACTGGCATTGTGAAAGGTGTCGGACACGCTTGATACATATTCTAGGGTCTCTAAAATGTCTTCTGTCAAAAGTATATCCCCATTAAAATATCCGTACCAATATGTGTTGTACAGTTCTTCTGCTTGCTTAAACATGGCTTTGATAGTTGGAATTCCAATTTCAGAGGGAGGCAATAGAGGAACTATATTCCAATCAAACAACATTACCATGTCAACGGCAGAAGTTTCCATTGTAAAATAAATTAACTGTACATGAGGTCTTAACGTCTGCCAATTATACAATGTGTTATTATGGACCAATACCTTCGCTGAATCCATTACGTGATCGGTTTTAAAAGATGTAAAAAGAGTTATAATTGGTCTATTAAACAAGGATCTATTTGAATTCCGATTAGAATATTCCGCTTGTAAAATTGAAGCTCCTGTTACGACAATATTATCAAGGGGTTGCTGAGTTAGCACTTCCTTAGCGTCCTTGAATAGTTCCTCAGATTCAATACGTATTCGTTTCTCTTTAGTGTCTTTAGTGTATTTCACTTGAACGAATACAACCACAAACGTAATAATACATATGAAGACGAAAATCGGTCGATGCTGGACGATTCTCATTATTCCATTTACTTGGCTGGCTCCTCTTGTTTAACCTTAGATTTTCATTTAAAACCTGCAAATAAAAAACATTATGAGAAAAAAATCTGAAAATTTTGAAAATACAGATCATACCTTCGAATAGGTCAGGTACAATTAATAACTTGGACATATAAAGAGTTTACCTGTATTAAGAACAATTATTCTTAAATTCGTTTCCCCTTCTAATTATGCATCATCATCATCATCATTATCACCATCATGCCTATTGCATCCTATCGGTTTTTTTTTTGTCAGCTGGCTAGTGTCGTGTTGCTATAACCACGACAACAAATACTGACCATAATACGTGCACTGTAGCATGACCTCAAACACGGCCAACAAATGAATTAGTAATAGAGCTTAGTAACGGCTCATTTATTTTCGTTTGCAATCCGACTACTAAAGGTTGGAAAACATGCCACAAAACTGTGACCAAAACTCTGTAGTCTGCTTGGCATGTGTTGATGTGTCGAAAACACCTGATGGGAAGTTTTAGAAAACGCCCCATAACATCAGTGACAGAGATACGAGTTGTATGATAATTAAACAGACAACATGTGACCTTGCATTAGTCATGCATATTTTAGATCTATCTGTCTCTAGTATCACCTGCTGTTCGTTTATGTGGAATCCAAAACCGCCAATATTCATTATAGAGTGCTGGGTAATGTTTTGGACTAGTCTTTCTTCAAAGGGTATATTCATTGTCAATAAGATTTCATAAAATACATTTGTCCGGATAAAGAAACAAAACAAACAACAACAACAACAACAAGTAATTACTAAATTATTGATTTTACAGCAAGTATTTCGGTCTCATGGGGGCAAGAATCATTCCATTATTTATGAAAACAACCAACCAATCTGCCTGCCAATGACCGTACAGGGTAGGTATGCTGTTAATACTGTCCATAGAGATCTATGTAAGCAATATATAACTTCATGGTGTACACCTGTATGCTACGTCTTTAACATCCATCAGATACGATTAAAATTACGAGCTTACCCACAGCAATTGGATTCAGCTGAAACGATTGGGTGGTTGGGGGGAATGCACTCACTCCTGAAAAATGTAATTTAATGAGCCTACATTCTGAAATCCGTTTAGAGAAATTTCTGTTTTTTGTAATGTGTTCTAGTAGTAAGGTGTGTAAGTTGCGGATATAATAAACAGCCGTATCAAACATATAGTGAATACTAACCAGTAATCAATACAATGTAAGTCAACCAGGTAAAACCAATCATGCATTAACCCCAAGTGTCAGAAGTATATTAGAACTAGTATTACTAATATCAGATTCACGACAGTGTTCGGAATAATATGGTAAAGCTAAATACTTCCATATAATATCAATAAAAATGCTAAGTGTGGCGTGTCCTGATACATTTTAGCTAATGGTCTGTGGATGCCTAGTAATACTAGCACTACTACGAAGCTTCCCCCATCTGGAGTCCCTTCGTGTCATTATTTATATAGCGCTCTGTCCAAAAGAAGAAAAAAAAACTTTATTCAGTGAGAGACTACTACCCTGAATACATCATCACTCCCATCGTAATAATAAATAAAGGGACACCATATTTAAATACAATAAGATGATTTTAAGAACGTTAATATAGAAACGTTTTCAACCATCTTTTATCATGTTATCAAATAAATCAGAACCCCACTCCCTTCCAAATCTGTGTTAACACTGATGCCTGATTTGTTAGTCTGATCTCACATGTTCATGAAAATGTGCAACATTTTTGCATGCAAATCATTCCAGAACACTCCCGCATACGGTTTAGAAATTACTTGTATTTGTTACCAGCAATATATGGCATGAAATTAAAAATAGCCACATGATGTAGGGTTGTGCTATCCAACATAAATGTACCTGTCGCCAAACAATGGATTTGATTCAAAAATGTTCTGGACATATACCCATAAGGAGCCTTCAGTCGACCATAGCTCAAGAGACGCGAGAAATATCGGTAAATGTCTAACATGTGCACCGGCATGTTTCGAACAGGTTTGTCTGCAATATTGTCTCTGTTTTATGAATAGTTGCTATAATACCTACAACTGTCCATCATTAGTAACACAGATTTGGGGTATGATGTACCCGCACATAGTACATAACCAACAACACAGATTTTGGGGTATGATTTACCCACACATAGTCCATCAGTATCAGCACAGATTTGGGTGTATGACAGCGGAATATTGCTCGTGTACCATTAGGTACTATCAACATTACACTTGAGATAAGCAGTGTCATAAATATTTGACTACTAACATTTAAACATAATCCTGGATAGAGATTACTCTCTAACAAATATGGAGTGATAAACAAACTATAGAGTGGTCAAAACATAACAGAGAGTAATGAAAAATCATAATAATGAGCGATCAAACAAAACAGATATATTGTGATTAACCAAGACACTGATCGATTAAACAAAATATAGAGAAGTAAAACAAGATATGGGATGAATAATCAAGACACCGAGTGACTAAACAAGATATAGAGGGGTACAACTTCGTGCTTTGTTGGCAATAATCACTCGACGTTATTCGCTGTAATCAGGATCTACACGTGGGCTTTTGTTGGCGATACGTGGGAATTCAGTATAGGTCCATTCTCTAGACGTGGCCGAGTCAGCGAATGCGCCATCTCGCTGAGGATGGAGAACATGCTGTTCAAGTTGGCGTGTTCACGAACCTCTGTGTTCAGAACTTTGTTCTGCCACTGGATGTGCAGAATGCGCCTCCTATATCTTAGGTAGAAGCTGTTGAGTTTACTCTCGTGTCTCGCATACGTGGCCAATGCCTTGATAATGAAGAGGAGTGTGCTAAGCACGCATGCCTGGCAGATGCACAGTTTGATTTTCTCAGTGAGGTTGGGGTTGTTACATATTCTCTGGTGTACTCTGGCCATAACTGCTGATGCCTTGACAATTCTGTCCTTCAGGTCAAAATCAATGGAGAATGAGCTGGAGAAACTGGACACAAGGTATGTGAAGTTCTCAACAACTTCCAGACTGTATCCTTCGGTGGTGATGGTAGGATGAGAGTCTGCGTCCTGCATTATGGCGTTCATTTATTTTCACACTGATGGTCCGTCTATACACCTTACAGGCGTGTGAGAGGCGGTATACCAGATGCTGCTGTACATCTATCGTGTATGATGTTAAGGCTACATCGTTGTCGAAGAGCAATTCACGGATGAGAACCTTTATGACTTTAGTCTCAGCACAGAGAACGGCGATGTTGAACAGCTAGCCTTCAGCCCTGGTATGGATGTACACTCTATCGCTGCAGCCCTTGAAGGCGTACTGGAGGAGCATGGAGAAGAAGATGCCAAAGACCGTCAACGCAAGGACGCAGCCTTGCTTAACTCCGCTGATGACTGGGATAGCCTTCGATGTTGCGCATGTAATGCACACTCTGATGTGCATGTTCTAGTGGAATGACGTAATGACAGCCAGCAGTCGGGGGGGGGGGGGGCGATCTTCTGCTGGAGTCTTAAGAGTCTGCTACGACTGACCAGGTCAAACACCTTCTTCAGGTCTTTGAACGCGAAGTAGACGGGCATCTGCTGATGACGATACTTCTCCTGCAGCTAGCGTAGTGAGAAGATAATGTCTAAATTTGACCGGCTGGCTCAAATTCCACAATGGGGCCCTGGGTAGACGCGAGAGTCTAGGGTCTGCAAGCGCGTTAGGGCGATATAGGCGAAATCTTTTCAGACGATGCTGATGACGGAAATGCTCCGGTAGTTGTTTCAGTCGCTCTGGTCTCCTTTGTTCTTGTACAAAGTGACGATGTTCAAATCCTCATGTATTATGGAATGTGTCCATGTTCCCATCAGAGGTAGAGGAGTAAGTGCAGTGACGCAGCAGTGCTAATTTCCCGCCCGTAAGGATTTCAAGCTGGATGCCGTTATTCCTAGGAGTCTTCCCATAAGCGAGGCAATCGATTGTATTTCCGATCTCTCCCAGGGTCGGAGTGAAACTAGTTCCTCAATGAATAACAAGTCTGGTATGGCGTTCAGGGCGGTGTCATTGGCGACGTTTTGAGTTGTTCAAAGCTCGAGATAGTGCTCAACTCGTCGCTTAAGCTGTTTTCCATGGTCTGTGTTGACTTCGCCCGTCTTGGACTTGAGGGGCGGCCTTGGATTGGGGGGGGGCTGTTGGCTTCTTGATACACTCGCGCATGTCTCTTACATCCCCGGTGACTGCAGCTGTCTGTGTACTATTGCGGCGGGTCAGCTAGGTGTTGGCTTGTAGAGTATTAGGGTTAGATGCATCCTTGTATGCCAGGAGTGCTTTCCTCTTCGCCTGAGTCACAGGCTCCATCTCCTCCGAGTTGGCCTCATACCAGTCGGCATTCTGCGCTCCTTTTTCCGCAGGCAGTGATAGCTGAATGCACACAGAGTCTACTGCATGCCACCATGAGTTGAACATGTGTCGGTTTTCATAATACTAAGACAATTCCATACAATTACTAATATATACCGTGAATATGAGGAAAAGGGAGAGGCATGGTGTGGTTGGGCTAGTGTCAGCATAAATCATGGTTTATATATCAGACATGAATGTATCCCACTGGCATCTAATGTAAGCCCTATTTGGTACTCAATTACATGCCCTAATGTCCCGGTAAGGTATCTGTTCATAAACATGTGACATTTTATGAATGAAATCTAATTAATTCATAATCAAACTTGATGCAGATGTATATTCTTTTAAAACTAAGGCAAGTAAAATTGATACCCGACAGTGTTGCACTGATACCAATGAACGTGATATTTCTTGAATAACGAGGTGAATTGTCAGTATATATATATATATATATATATATATATATATATATATATATATATATATATATATATATACTAAATGACGTCACCATGAGCCATATATACGATATAGTGGTGAACAATGCAGATAAAGTGGCTTTCAATTATATTATTTATTCAATAGATAGATACTCAATGACATCAGCAGCAGCCATATTTGGGATACGCTGACTGCACTAACGTTGATTTTATATGATGTTTGAAAGTTGAAATAAATATTGTTAACAAATATACACACATAAACAGAGGGAAAATTAGGCTCTCTGTTAGTAGCTATTTTTGTAATTTGTAAGTTGATTTTCCCTTAGTGTACCTGTTCAAAATGACTAATTCTGGTAGTTGCAAATAAGAATAACTGCCAGGTTGCCTAATGTCCATATAAATTGGACTGCAGATCGTCCGCTAGCGGCCTGATTAGGAAGCATGTACAGCGTAGCTATAAATAGCAGAGTCGTGCTTTTCAAACAAAGACCGTCTTAAAATACTGACGTGCGGAAGAGACTCTTTGTTACCAGTCACCCGTCCGTTGTAACTATTAGATCCTGATCCTGATATACAATCAAGTTCTATAAAGAATTGACCACTTAATTTTCATTGGAAAAAAACCCAAACAAATTATAACCATTGTCAGATAACGAAAACTGAATTATCCTGACTGAAGTAACAGATTCAAAGAAAATATACTTTTTGCAATGTTCAAAGGATATAAATTATTTATTGAAATTTACAAAGCTTGTTGTCTTTCACTCTTTTCTGTAACTTATTTTATAGACTCGCAACAATATATTATCTATCAATATCAGCATGTTTTACAAATGAAATAAAATTAGCAAAAATAATTAAGTATGATTTAATATACGTAAAGTTCATATTTTAAAAAAAGTAAATCTGGGTAATGAAGACAAAAACGTACCTTTAAGCTTAAAATCATTAAAATGTGTTGCTTATTTTGCAAGTTGGACATCTAGTCCTGTACCACACTATTCATTTCTAGATAAAGGCATTTGATCATAACTGTAAAGGGGCCCTGAGTGACCGAGTGGTCTAATGCGCTGTCCTTTACGGATCACTCCATCTCATCTCTGTCTGCGTGAGTTCGAGTCTAAGATTCGGCTAATGTAGTTATGTGAGAAAGCTTGCCAGTAGCTTCTCGTGGGTCGGTGGTTCTTTCCGGGGGTTTTCCGAGTTCTTCCTCCACCATTAATACTGGCCACCATGTACAGCCTATATTGTGCTGAAAAATGGCGTTAAACCATAAAAACACGAAAAACATCATAACTGTATGTAACTTAATAAACATCACTATCCAGACATTGAGAATTTGCTCAACCGTATTGAAGCCTTCCCCTTTTGTTATACTTTTTACAAGGTGAGTTTCTTCAACGATTTTAGTTTCTTTCTTTTAATTTGTTTCTTTGTTACGACGCCGTGGTCTTAAACTAGGTAACAGAAAACCAGCAAGTTTAATACTTCCTATTATATAAAGCAAAATTTAAAAAAAAAAAAACACAAACTTTTAGTATCTTTAATTAAATTCGCAATAGTCCAAAAAGATCTAACGCAGTCCAAAAGTATGAAGTTCCAATTTAATTCCAGTGGTATTCCAAAACAGTTTAGGTACTGAATGTGTCGATGTGCCTGTAGTCTCGATTGTGTTAATGTATCAGTCGTTTGATGTATTACAATAATGCAATCCCAAAAGTCTTGTCAAAATTTATTCTAATTCCAAATTAATATGTCATTCCAAGAATATTTTTGAGCACTTTGTAATTCCAGTGAATACTATTTTGAATAAATATATCATCCAAAAAGAGAAATTTAACGCAACCATATAACCGAGTCTCCTTTAGGATGGTAAGGCAAGAATGAATACTTTTTCAAGTAAATGACATTGACATAAAGAAAAATTATGACACAAAAAAAAGAACCAGAATTTAGGTCTTTAATAAAACATTTAAAGCTGTCAACAAGTGTAGTAATTTACAGCTTGAAAAATGACTCCCGAGTTTCAGATTGAAATAAACATGTTCAAATAATGATCTGAATATTTAATCTATGATCTTAGAAAAAATATTAGTTATGTAGTAAATTGCTTACAAAGTAAATATTACTGGTCAGGTACACCACTAACTTCCTTATAGACAAGGTCAGGTACAAAATACAGACATAAACATCAAAAAAGCCAACACAGAACACAAAAAATAAATACAGATAGCCTTTCTCCTTCTTCAAGTATTATTGGTATTTCAAGCACCTGTTGATTTTTTTTTTCTGGAACATCTTTAAGTTTTTTTTGTTGTATTAACAGTGAACGTGTTTAAGAACAAGCTAGATGCGATCACATTTAAAATTGTCGACCATCGACCTCCTTCCCGCACAAAAATATTTATTGTATAGGCAGTCATGGCGGTAATTCATGGAGTCAACCCCATCGACATCTTTCCTGCACAAAAATTCAAAAATTGTATAGACAGTCATTTTGGTGTCATCCTATCTGGTGGTGTCACCCGGTGCCGTCCGCACCCCTACTGACGTCACTTCTTAAGACTTTTTTAAAATTTAGTTTTGTTATAAATAATTGATTTTGTCATCTAACGTTTATTTAAATTAATTTTAAAAATTATACCTTATTGTTCCAAGCCACCTTTGAAGTTTTCTTTTCTTAAAAGAAACAAAACTGTTCCTTTTAAACACGACATGATTTTGCCATTGTTAAAACCCTTGAATATGGGATCGAACTACGTTGAAACATTCTACAAAAATACATCTCCAAAAGGAAAAGGATTGTTAACAGCGTGGACTACAAAGGGATGTACTAATCTCTAGACCATGATGCAGCTTGTGCGTTCAAGCACTTGGCAATATATATATATATATATAGCGAGAGACAGACAGACAGACAGACAGAGAATACTGATGCTTACTGGTGTGATACTGTTAAGACTATAAAAACCAAGGCCAGATTTAGGGGCCTGGACACTTAAAATGAGACGGGGATTCTTATAGACATACCAATACACATTGAAAGCAGTCTTTATACTGTATTTATTGGTGTAAACTTACAGCTATATTATGTTAAGTATTAGACGGTTTAGACCTATATATGTTTTATTTAAACACACGTGACTTTATCTACATACAGCAACGCTGGGGCCAAATGACTACGGGATTCAGGTGTACACGCCCTTTGCAATCCACCTCCATAATCTTGTGCCGATTTAAGCGGCTTTTGTCTGATTACAAAAAAAGTTAAACATAATACTCACCTTGGCACTTATCCCTTTGAATAGATACAAAAATCCAATACACAAATTACCTTTATTACGGTGAAATTTCGCTTCTTCGTCTGTTGAAGGATGTAATGAAACATAAGCATACATATGTATTCCCATGTAAGCGAAATTTGTATTCTCTTCAATACAGTCTGTCACGTGTATAAGTACTGCATATGAACTTCACCTTGCCTTCGATACAGTCTGTCATGAGTACCGCATATGAACTTCACCTTGCCTTCGATACAGTTGATTAATATCTGAGTACCAGCAATTAAAATTCAGTCTTAAATAGAGTCTATCACGTGTTTGATTACCGCCGATAACCCTTTCTTTTTAAAAATTGTCATCATTGAGAAAGAAAGAACACTGTAGACAAATTTCGACAAGTGAAGATAAACAATGGCATTACAACGCGCATCGTCCATACGGCACGCGAGTAACAAACGACTGGGTGAATCACAATACACTCGTGACCATAATGCAGAAAATCTTCACATTACCACCGTTAGAATCAAATTTCTTGAAAATGTAAGGAAGTAATTGTTACTCCTTCCACTTATTCGTCTTCCCTTCACAAAAAGTATTGTGGTGACTTACACCTGGCCGACATTTGCACTGGAGACACAATATGGGAGCTCCAAATTGTTTATGCGTACACGTTATTCAAAATATCGTGTAATATAAAGTATATTATTTTTAGTTGCATATGCCTTAAAACTGTATTAAAGAACTCTTGCCTAAAATATTTAATGAATCTACAACTACGTTGTTCTGTAATTTCTTCTGCTTGAGAACAATTAAATGCACCTGTCTCAGGTATTATAAAGAAAATAAGTAATTAAGGCCAACAGGTTCACTAGACAGCACGCTAAGCTACCGTACGTCAACAAAAATAGACTGGTTCAATTCATAATTAGAAAACTTCGATAGTCAGAATTTTCCTAATAGCGACTC
The DNA here is from genome assembly GCA_030141615.1 of Unio pictorum. NCBI lineage: Eukaryota > Metazoa > Mollusca > Bivalvia > Unionida > Unionidae > Unio > Unio pictorum. The sequence continues at coordinate 14,464,946 of JARLTB010000377.1, forward strand.
CATCATATGTTTCAGTATTTTTGATATCTATGTGAGCTTTAAGAAGCCCCAAAACGAGTATGAAGTATTACTTCCTGAAGCCATTCAGTTAATATGTTTTTCACTCCACTAAAAGATTGCTTGCAACCAAAGTCAGACTTTCTATAAATGGAACTTTTGTTTGAATCAATCCATAAAATATAGTTTACGCGAATAGAGTTCAATAAAATGACCGGCGAGTGAAAGATTAGTGACGGCATAAATGTTCTCCGAATGTATTTTTATCTACAATTGTAGATTTGTAAAGGAAACACACTATTGTAGAGTTGAAGAGTGCATTAATTTTCTGCGATCTTCGTTGTGAAAACTGAATATTTCGAATGTTTAAACTGAAATTTCGACAAAAGTATACTTGACTTATCCATATTGTTGTATGGTGGTCAGTTTATATTTGTATTATTGTATCGCCGGTAGTGAATAATGTCAGTCGGTATAGAGTCGGATTCCACACCGAAGTCCTGGGTTCTATTGTGCGCCAAGGCCAGCCGAAATCAATTAAGCAATAAGACAGCTCGTTACGTGACTTGTTGGATATTACAATGCTATTTCCACTATTTTCATCTGCATTGAATCGGTATTAAAAGTTACTTAAAATGTCTAAATTGGAACATCTTTCTCACTGCTCTTCGTAGTATTTCCCGATGTTTCACGGGATCAGACTAAATCATTTTTTCCGGCTCCATCCAGTCCGGTAGCGGAGCATTAACTATTCACAGTGAGTTATATAGAGCAGGTGTTGATATAGCAATTAAGTGGATCATTGGACGACCCTACGCTAAAGAAGATGTCGGAAATTAAATACTATGGTCCAGTTTCAAGCTGAAAGAGAAAGATATTGTCGAGGGTGTTGTTAACCGTCTAGAAAGTCATATTCTCAAGACCACTCATTAAAGGAAAAATCAATTGTATATCAAAGTTTATCGTTAATTCATATCGTTTTCGTTAAAGGCAAATCATCCCTCAGAATCAATAAATGTAATTGGTCCCAGGCATGCATAGTGGGTCTTTTTAGGTAGAATTGTATTATCAGACACCGATCTTTTCTGCAGAGACATGCGACGGTAATTAAAGTTGTGAACCATTTCTTAGCTTTCATTCGTGAGTAGAAAGACCAACTCTTGCCATCAGACTACTAGGAAAAGAAGAGACTTAAAAACATTTTCAAGATTGTAACATAATATGTCTGCGAAGTCAGCGTATTAGAATTATGAAGGATACAAAAGTATACTGGTGTATATCAGAGATGCACAATAATAGAGGGGAAAAGTGTATTGCTATCGCTTCGGTTACCGGTAGTTTTATGCAGCAATGAAAGAAAGATGTATAAAAAGGACACAAAGAGGCACAGCAGTCAATCTGGTCCGACCTGGAAAGCGAACACAGTATTTCTGAATACATATACCGTACATCAACCACTGACAACAATTGAATCTATTCACTTACGAAAGAAACCGTTTTTCTTTCTTCGTAAGTGAATAGATACAATTGTTGTTGTTGTTGTTGTTGTTGTTGTTGAAGGGTTTGAGGCCATTTTCCGCACAAGATAGGCTATGCATGGCGGCCAGTATAATGGTTAAGTAAGAATCCGGAAAAACCAAGGATAGAAACACCGAAACACGGAAAGCTAATGACGGTTTTCTCACATACTCACATTGGTCGAACCCCAATAGACGCAGATTGTATCACAGTGGATAGAACCTTTGCATTGACTGTTAGCTAAGCATCTGTAATGTTTACATTTTGACACACCCATAAGTGCTGCTGATTATACAATGCATAAATCAAACCAGAGCAATGTGAATCTTCTGGAACTTGGCATGTCTCCTCTTTCTCATGTAATTGGTTCTTCAACAAATAGTACCATGATCGGATATAACGAAGAAACTTTTTTTTATGGTTTCTAGAGTTTTATTAAGAGAACAGAAACCTTGTCTAGGCATATTTAATATTTCTGAGGATTTTAAACGGTGCGGGAGTACATATTTTTTTACCTAACATTTAAACACAAAAGAATCATCGTTCTCTTTCTCGATACTGAAGTGAATATGATGGTAATGATGCCAATACGTTCTCATCTTTGTCAACTAAGTATTCGTAGAAAGTACAACTTGAATGTGAATTGTCGTATGAAATCTAGGGATATATGTCAAAATGTGATATTGGTACAAAATTACCTGATCTGACCTATCAATATATTTATTTAAAGCAGACCATTATTATTATATTCTTCGAAATTTAATATATGACAATACTAGCAAATTTAAGTAACGTCGTGAAAGGAAGTTTAGTTTTCGTTGCACACGAGATTATGCGGTAAGGGGCAGTAAGAAATAATTCTAACGATAGCGTGGAAAACGTTGCGTAGCAGATTTCGGTTAACGAAATTCTGTTTAGCGGTTAATATTTTTGGGGAAATACAAGTACTACGCTCCAACCTCGCTAAAATATCAAATCCGTATCTACGCGGCTCGACAGGCTGGCGTTCTTCAGGGACAACACGTGCACGCATTTCTAACCAATTACGCTTTATACTGGTGCAACTGTCGAACAATCATACAAAATATGTTCGGTCGATATTTAAATTTTACGCGATTGTGCGTTCTTGTGGCCTGGCATTACGATAATAAAGTCATGGCTGATTACATCATTGATGAGATTTTTCTATATTTGTATGAATCAACGTTGGTGCAACATAATCAAAGTGAACTGGAGCAAGGGTATATTTGTCGGACAAATCCACCTCATCGTTGTAATAACAATCTCATCGTTGTAATAAAAATCTCATCGTTGTAATAACAACCTCATTGTTGTAATAACAACCTCATCGTTGTAATAACAACCTCATTGTTGTAATAACAATCTCATCGTTGTAATAACAATCTCCGTTTGTTGTCAACTTTTCATGCCTAACGATGATGTCAGCAACCTGGTACATGGCATGACCATGAACTAATTATTTTCCATCTCTAGATGTGAGCTTAACGTATCTCAAAAACTATAACAGAATGGAAAACAAGTCGACCATTTGATAGGTTAATAAGTTAATAGTTTTCTCTCCTTTGGTTTATTATTCCTTGAATTTGACTCCATGAAGATACTACGCGTGGTGGTGACGACATTTCAGCGATGTTTACATTCGTGTATTGTAATCAAAATGAATGCGATTCATCTTCATAATGAGGTCTCCACTTATTGCCTGGCCAGATGTTTTTAACGTTTGATTTCGTATTTCATCGAGACAACTGACATATCAGCGTCTCCGATTCCCACACTTCATTAATTTCGTACTGTTGCTGGTTTCGGGGCGGAGGTGCTTTTGTTGTGTTTATGTGGGTGTTTGGGGGATTTTCTGTAGCGACGGAGCTTAAAACAACGTATTGAATGTCCACGTTAGACGTTTGAAGTTTACTAGTTTGATTTTTAAAAGTCACAAGCTCGCCAGTTTTGACATCAAAACGTGACTGATAAACTCTGTCCAATCCGCTTTCGCGGCAAACACGCTTATATACACATCATAATTGTGTCGGGTTGAGTAGAGTTGTTAATCGTAATAATTATGTCATATACAACTAAACTAACTTTGTGAGTGACAGCAAAGCAAGGAAAGTCTGTGGTGTCGTTCAATACTCACGGACACGAAACAACAATGATGTCCTCATATTGTTCTATCCAGCCGAGTTTGGAATAAAATAGAGATACGCGAATTGCTTGCTCTGTTACAGAGCCGTGAGTTGTTCGTCCGTCGATTCGACGAGGCCCACTCTATTCATCCGAAGGTTCGATGGGGCTGGTTCTGTTTTGTGCGTGCGCAGGTGGCTGATGAGGCAAATCCTTGCAAGGAATGTTCGTTACCCAGAGCCATATAGTAAATAATCAACAACTTCTAGTGGCTGTGCAAGCCTGTACGAATCAAAATATACTAGTAATAGATGTCGAGGCGTTACCGCCTATACAACATGAATTTCAGGTCCTATTATCAAGTACAGGATAGCGAAAACGGTTTCTCTTGTGCGTGTGATCGTCGATGCAAGTTCATCCCTCATATTGACGCCTCTGAAATGCTTGACTAACACTGCCATAGTGAGTAAATCAAGATTGGATAATGGACGCGAGTCACTTATCTAGTCGTACCAGTAGTTGAAAACCTCTGCGTTAGGGTATTATGTACGACATCACGGGCAGTGTGAGACATGTTCCTTTTCTCTAGTAGCTCAGCGGTCTCCGTTCTCGTTTTTCGAAGTCGTCCCGGATGCAGTTCTGTTCATAATTCATGCTTTTTTGTAACTGCGCGAACTGCAGAAGATATGCTGAAATAGCAGAGAGTAATGGAAATTCTCTATCGGTCTGTTACATATTTACCACCTCTTAAGTGTCATTTTAGTTTGGCTGCAATAAGATACTTGTGCATCAGCAGAAATATATAGAAGAGGGCCACATTATTGCATATTCAACTGACATGCAGATCTGTGTCACTATTTTGAATGCCGGTTTAAGTACGATTAAAGCTTGTGATATACACGTGGGACCTGATTTTCTGCGAAGCTAAGCACACTTTTCTCTGCGTGTATCGCGTGACCATTTGACCCCCCCCAAAAAAACTTCCGACATTCCCAACCTTTCAGATAATATAGTACTTTGAGTCTGGTTAGAACTAGAAACTGCCATCTTGAGAAGTCACAAACACGTGTTACAGTGAGCTGGTGCGATGTTTGGTACTCATTTGCCATGTTAACTGTCTTTTAATTGTGAGGCCTGGCTTAAAGTAGTCTATGATGACCGCGTTAAATGATACCGTTAAATGGTTTCAGATCTCATAAATGGCAACAAACGTGATTGTGGCCAGTGGAGGGATTAGTGAAGGCATCAACAATGTTAATGTTGACAGCAGCATTAGATCCACCCACAGAGACGATAACGTCTTGGCTTGTTGCATCATTGGAGATGATTTTACCAGTTAACGTGACTGTGTTTGGTTCCAAAAATAACCTTCCGAATACTTCTGAAAAACCCAAATATGTGACCGAGGAGAATTGCGCACAAAAGCAATAAAGCTACATCAAGTTGTAATCAACGAATCGCAAAGTCAATGTCTAACTTCGGGTGTGTGCTTTATATAAGGGCACTGCCAGCACCATGACTGGTTGTCATACAAGAAGGTTGTGAGTCCATGGAAACAGCCCAAATAAGTTGATGCTGGCTCTACGGATTATGGTCGGCATGAACCTGTTAATCTTATTAAACGTCATAGACAGGCCATCTTCCTCCCGTAATCGCCACTGTATCTAGCGAATCCGATAATTGTCGTTACAATGTCAACATTGTCGATACTATCTTTTCCATTACCGTTGCATCGACTGAATAACATGGATTGTCAAACGTGATGCCATTGACAACAGATCCAACACGGGTATTAGACAAATGAAGGTGTTTTGTTTTTCCTGTACCAGTTTGTATCGAAGAAGTCCTAATGTGCAAGAAAATAAAAAGACATGTTCTGTACTTGGATTTCCTTTTTGTAATCGGAAGTCTCTTGCTAAATACGAACAATACTGAAAATCTTTGGTATCATCGCAAGTGCGTCTACATCCCATGTGACATCGGGAGTATCGTTTAATTTTGACGTCCTTTATACATTATCGATTTTGTCTAATAATTTTTCATGGCTTTCACCATTGGCTCGTGAACAGGAAATGGTTTTGTGGAAAATTCTCAGTAATCTTTCTAACGTCTTCGTCGAGTGACATATGGCATTTTCTTATCCCTGCCCTGGTTGTATCTAAGACTTCTTGCAACCCCTTAATCTACTCCGGCAATTGTCCCATGGCTATGGTTGTCCGGACAATATGACCCCGTTTATCTTTAATTTCCATCATGCTATCTGTCTTCACTTGTCACGCCGTTTTGCAACTACGTTTGATCGGCGGTGCAAATGTTTCTTCCAAGAACTCTGTAAGTTCTCTCCGTGCAGTTTATTGCGACAGCAATATATGTTTGACAAGTTTGCGGCCTGCTTTGACCTTACGGATAGTTTCAGATGTTCGCGGGCAGCTATGCGTGTCAATGCCATGAAAATTCATCAACATGTTTCATTTGCCCTAGATTTATTTAGACACTGGATATCTCTGTGCGTCATAAATCACTTCTTTTTTATGTCGACTTCGGAATAATAAGTTCACGAGGATATCTTCGTGTTCAAGCATCAAATCAAGGTACACGATAATATTATTTTCGAACGGAGAAAGGTCGTCAGTGATAGCAGCTTCACGATGGAAACTAAATCGACTGTAGAACCTTGGTTTTTCATTGACAAATGGAGCGCTTCTGGTAATCTCTGAGTACATCATACCACGGTTGATTCAACGCTGACGGTGCAATCAAATATAGGCGATCCCATATTAACCATCTCACGAATAAACTCAACAAATGATTTTTTCTGGATCCAGCATGACCAATGATTAACGCGATGAGTTTTGAAACATATCACCATGCCTGGGTTGTGTGAAATTTGCATGTGCTGAGATATCAATGACGGTAAAAGCAAACCATTTGTAACTCTTTCATTTTTTGTCATTTAGCGATGCTTTACTAAATGGTAATTGTTGCATAATACAGTCATGTCATCATAATGTTTGCATTGGATCATAAAACCTCGTGCAGAACCATTGACCCAGATTCAATATGTGTCGCATATGCTCGTATGCTCTTCGACGTAATTATCCACGTTGATCACCTACATAACTGCTGCTTTTCTAAGTGGACCCGGGTAAAGAATTTCTTGGATGTTGATGTTTGTTGTTAACAAAACACATGGCGCTTGTTTGCATTCAACATCCCAATTAAACCGTTGCGTAATTATTCAACCGCATACTTTTGGAATGATTATTCAGGCATTATTCGGAATGGTTAATGATGTCTCTGTCACCGATTCATAGTGATATGACTCCCAAGCAATCTCGCGTTGAATATTGAAATATCAAGTCCAACTGAGTTCAAACCTGCAGAGACGATTCGTCATAAGACTGTCGCCGTTATACGTGAATCATTTTCATAGGCACCTGTACTAGACTTACTCGGGAAATATTTATCTTGATGTCTGTATGCACACGTCGAGTTAAACGGCGGGCAGTGTCTGGGTACATCGCTGTATTTGCATTTTCTGATCAAACTGATTTTCAGTTGACAGCCAACACATTACGATTTGGCGCCTGCTAACAAACGAGCAGCAATGTCTGTTTGATTATGTGCACCGAGTAGAGAATGTGTGCGATACATATTGAAAGTGGTTTGCTGGGATGCAGAACTACTACTTGGTCTAGTTTTAATGCGGTAGTGTATCAAGCGTAAGTTGATTCACATACGTGTGGTATCCATATGCACAAGTGGTAAGTCTGTAAGGGAATATCAACTGATTGGTGTCAAACGGTGATAAACTTGCCGTGATGCAGCAATATACGCCTACAAGATGTTTCTTTTCCTCGATGAGATTAGCTGTGTGTGTTTTTGTTGTCGAATTCAATGGTCAGTATAAATAAAGCTACAAACGAAACTAGTATGAGTAGAGTATTTTATAGTGCTCATAAATATACATATTCATATATTAGACTTTTGGCCGCTCAGACGCATGTACTACAGTCACAAGCAATATTAACTTACCGACCTGACTATGCCTCAAAAAATCGCATTAACAGCTAAATGATGTAGTAAAAAGATTTTAAAAAACAACTTAATTATAATTAAATTAAAAAGCAGCAACATAGTGTTTAGCAAGCCAATTTTGCTCCACCCATACTGCATATACTCGCAAGGGACGATGAGGGGTAACGGTTGTAAATTCATTGAGTACAGAAGGTGTAGACCTATCCGATCAGTCAAAATCTAAACCGCCTACTATCATACTACTATTAAGCTTATGTTTTGATCGTCAACGTATGAGAATCGAATTTTCACTATCTAAAAAATGAATCCACTGGAAGGAAGCAACTAGATGTCATAATCATATATATATATATATATATATATATATATATATATATATATATATATATATATATATATATATATATATATATATATATATTGATTTCATTCTGCAATACTACATACTAACGCATGCACACACACATACACACACATACACACACACGCACACACTGGAAGACATAAATGCGAGATACATGTGTACATTCTCACTTGTGTCAATATATCTGGCTTCACTACAATATATATATGACAGCACACTAGCCCTGGTTTATCATTAAACGATTGATCAGTTCACCCTTTTAACTTTAAATGATGTAAATATTATTTGTCGTCATAATCAGTGCATTGACACAGTCTACATTTTGAGCGTCCTATAACATCGCATATCGTTTCTTTGATTTTTTTTTCTTCTCATATTTGGCCATTGGTTATGAAGCATCTTTTTAATGGAGATTATAAAAGCAATGTCCATTTAATTTGTATTTGTTATTGATTTTATTGGTTCTTTTAAGACAGTATTAACTATAAAAGGTGGAGGAAATGGGAGCCACGTGACCTGAAGAGACACTAAGGCAGCCAACGTTAGCTGGGCTGGGCTGGTATCGAGCCCGCAACCCTTGGATTCCGTGCTGGACGCCGACGTTTCGAGCAGTTTTGAGCATTCAATGAGTAGTACTAACCTTTATACGAGGTTGTGTTAAAAAACTTTGATATTTTCTTTTCAAAGACTTTACCCCACTCTCTTCTGTGTCGTTTAGTCGAATTAGCACAGACTTTTAAAACATACAAATTAGGCAGAATTCTCTTGACACCATGTCACGAATTCTTCAAAACCGAGAGATAACAATAAACATGTTACCATATTTCGCAATTCTCGCTTATGTACAGAACATCGTTCTGTAATAGAATACCGCATCTGAAAATTCTATAACACCAATGACAATTTTGGTAAAAGAAAGGATGGAATGAATCACAAGACATTTGTGGCGTTGAGGCAGAAATTGATCATATTACCACCTTTTCAAAAATATATCTTTAGTACAAAGTAAGAAAAAACAGGTTACTCCATCCACTTATTCGTCTTTCTTTTTACGTAAAATTTATATGGTTACTTACATCTAAAATGTCGAGGTAACGGAGTTAATTTCTCTCTTTCGCCCCGATAATTGCACTATAGGCACAGTATAGGAGAGGACAATCAGTCTATATTGTGTAAATGGAAACCTTATTTTAAATACCATATACCAGGGAATATATATTTCTTCGAGTCGCATTGTTATTATCATATGTGTTAAAGAATCCATGGCCGACAATTTTTAATGAAACTACTACAGAGTTGTTTGGTCAATTTATTTTGCTTGAGAACCATTAGTTATATCTTTATAAAATACTTCAAAGAAAATCAGTGACTAATGTCAAGTGGTTCGTCTCGTAGCACACGAAGCTACGTACCCCCAAAGGGATCAATTAATGTTTAATCTAAAGGAGCACCTGCGGTTTGACCTTTCTTAATTGTAATTCATTCATTATATTTACTATTTATGTGAGCGTTACAAAACCCAGTTAAGATTATAAATAATAACCGTATGAAGCAAAATAGGTAATACATTTTTTTCCAGTCCATAACTCTGGCAAACAAAAGTATATACTTGAAGTTCAACTTGTGTAAATGTACACTTGTTTGAATCAGTCAATTCATGAATAGATGTCACATAGTTAACGGGAATAATTCGTATTACAATTAAGGCTAAGTTGAGTAAAAAATAGGTTAACAAAACAAGCTTGGCAAAAGAAAACTAGGGATCATATATCTTCATCCTATTTTAATCCTGGACAAAATTGCACATTAAAAATAGATGCAAGTTAATATAGCATTAAATCAGTCATTAATCTACTACATCTTCATTGTGAAAACGGAATGTTTCAAATGGGTAAACTGAAATTAAACAAACGTCTATTTCATATATTTGTGTCAGTGTATGACCGTAATTAACTGATGTCAATGTATTACTCTTCGTAAATGCTACTACATCTATCAACGGTGTCGACAGAAATGCACATTATAGAGATCATCACAACCACTACTACAATTCCTCTTCTTAAACCACCAGCATCCCAACATGAGTTTATAACTACAACAATTATTACTTACACTACTAATATTGGAACCATAACAACTTCCGTCAACAGTTCTAATTCAAGAGGAATTAAAAAGAAAAAAAAGAAAAGAAAGGCGGATGATGATGATGATGATGATGATGATGATGATGATGATGATGATGATGATGATGATGACGAAGAAGACGACGATGATGATGATGACGACGACGATGATGATAATAATTCATTAACTAATACCTTGATCTGTTTCGAGTCCTTTATATTAAACGCAACTATTTGTTTGCATAAATGTAATGTGGTGCTAGCGGGTTATCAAAGTGTTATTAGTACAATATTGCACAAGGCCTGGTCAGAGGTATTGCGCAACTTGGAAAACAACACTTGAAGACCGCCTCCCACTAATTGTCGTTATCTAGAAGATGATATCTACGGTGTAATCTGCCCGGTCAGTGGATATAGTAATCTGAGATGGTACTTTGAACAAGACAACACACGAGCCCCCGTAAAGATAAAATATGAATTTAATTAAAAATACACTTAAGAAAAGAATGACACTGTGAATTACAATTTCTTTCTTTCTAAATACACTTAGTTCAGAAATACATAAACTGAAGCTTTAAAATAATGGATACATTCATAAGAATCCAAACACTAATAAAAATAAATGAAGTTAGCTGTTAATACTGAGAGTAAATTTCATCAAGGAATCGAATGTTCATTTAACATTGGACTGTTGGGGGATTCAAAATGACCTTTTTCGTCGACTGGTTTTTCTTCTTCTGCGTTAGTCTCCCTTGAGCTGGCCCTTTGGTTGTACGTGGGATTACACAATTCTGTCTTCCAATTTCCTTTTCCGTCTCTGAATTTCGACTTCCTCGCTATTACTTCAAACAAACTATTTTCCTTGTAAAAGAAAAGGGTAAAACACCCTAAGTAAAAAGGGTAAAACGCCCTAAGTATTTCGTTACTTTAAGAGTTGCGATTGTTCGTCCGTCTTCATGTTCGAACAATCAGATCTTACTATCAGTGTTATCATTTATACGGCTAACAAATATTACACAAGTCTTCAGATCAATAGAGCTATACTGCTAATTATTGACATCAGAATTCGGCAAAGTCATATATTCCCGTAAATCATTACGTAAAGTGAGGCAATATATCATAACACACAATCCATATTTACTAATATGATAAATTCAAATTAATGTAACACTTTCCAATCATAAATGTACACGGCGGGTTTTCTACACCACCCATTTACCTACCTAAGTATATAAGGTAAAAAATAAGAATTCAAAAATACATTATTAAATCACTGTAAAACCGACTATCCATACAAAAATATGAACCCATCATGCATCTGTAACAAAGAAACATATCAAAGTACGTTATTAAATCAATGTAATACTGAACTATTTGTATCATAGTATCGATACATTATGCATCTATGACAAAGAAAAACATCATATACATTACATCGTGATAAAGGTGAATTTTAGTTAAATACCTTGTGTTTTTGACGTGCTTCTGCCGTTTGATTTCCGGCGGACTTTCCTGAGCTTATTATTACGAAGGCACTGCTGTAAAATTACCTTCGGAGTCCTGGTAAATACTTCTACCTTTGGTTTCTCTCTTGCAGAGAAATTTTCAGACTGACTAACCTCGTTTGATACGTAGTATATATTTCCCCGATTCTGGGGTCCGACACACCCCCTTCCCTATACATTTGACCAATCGGCATAAATGCTATCCTTGCGGACCCTTTGAAAACCGTCTATCAAGATGCCAAAAATGCCACTTAGGATCGAAATATCACCTTATCATTTGTCTCAATCATTTCTGACAGCTAACCTAGGTTAACGCGTGTCAAACACTCAGTCCGTTTTCACTCTAAATATTGTAACAGTCTGACCGAGGTAAACTAACATTCTTTCCGTTCCAAACTCTACTCCAAGACAGTTGATTGTTGGCTAGCCTACGAATTAATTACTGGATGTCACTGACGAAAAATGTGGCACTTGACAATAAACTTAAACAGGTTCTCGTGGGCACGTTTTCAAACATGGGTGAGTTCATTTATTACCTGTAGAGGCGCATGCCTTCAACAGATCTAGATATAAAAAAATGACATTACTGCATGTGAATGAATACAGTTTGTTGTATTGTCAGGGTGTAATCAACATAAGTGCTTATATCTATATTAAGGCTTTGAAAATAATTATTCAGAGTTTGAATAACGTTGGCAAACAAAAAATACGACAATCTAAAGTAGGGCGAAATGTGAATAGCTGTGTACATCAGTGTAGAGCTGTGTATAGATATGTAGTGCCGTTTATTAATAAAATTATCGTTGAAACAGTATTTGCTAGTGACGATGAAGATATTAGTGTTAAAGGTCCGTCTAATATTCCGTTATTTGATGAACCGATAACACTAAAACAATCATTTAAAATAGCCGAAAAAGACATGACAAATTTTGTACACCCAGTATCTAACATCGACGAACTAGAGAAATCAGTTAATGGTCTGATTATTGAATCGTTCATTCATGGAGAAATATCCCCACCTGCAGGTATTTTCAAACATAACAATGATTTATACGGTGAAGGTCGTTATGTATCACCGGGAATTGTAAAGATAACATCAACTATTTCAGTCATTCTTGTGTGTGATGCAATTGATGGTAGATATCAGGAAAATTTTGAAGAATCCATTCAAGCCCAGAAAGGAAATATATTATATATATTTACACCTTAAGTACCTCCAGAGTATTTGATTGTACAAGAACCGACCAATTCATACAATCTACAATGTCAGAATCCGCTATTGTCAATGTTACATTTCAAACTAACTCACAAGACCGGCCACTTGTTTGAATTGAATTTGAATATAAATTTTATACACAACAAGTCGGTACATGCAATTACCATAATACTAGTATTTACACTGCCCTCAGTCGGATCAGAACAATTTAGTATTAACGTAATTATTTATGAATACGGCAATGAATATTTGTTTAAACACAGGAACAGTTAAAAGAAATGAGGCGAGATCCAATTATTATGATGTGATAGAGATCAGATTCTGATTCATGCGAATTCCTATACTGATTTCGATCGGATCGAACAAATATTATCCGATTGATGTGTATAGTGATAGTGAAAAAAATAAAGTAAAAATTAATTTTTTTTCTGCTAATTTTCTTCAGCAAATTCAATTTTAAAAAATGTGTTTATAGCTGATACTTTCCTTTCCGTATTCATCGATGTAATATGTTTATTCTGTTTTAGGGCGTTTTCGTTTGACATAATCTTTTAAGATCTCTTTTACATGTGTATTGACAATTTTTTTGTTTTATATTAGTGAGATAATTCTGATCTAATGTTTTCGATCGCGTATATATATATATATATATATATATATATATATATATATATATATATTGATTATTGGTTATATATATTGAATTGTAATAATTCAAAATGAGAAATACTTTTCTCAGGATTTCGTTCATCAGATATTTTTATGCCGTCGTTTTTACAATTTTAATTGCAGAAACAATAACATTTACATTTTCAAAGTTCATTATAAAATAAATATTAAAATTTTAAAACATTAAGCAGCATGATCAGCATGTCAACTCCTAGCTTGCTAATGTCATAGAGTACATATAATCTTAGATCTAAGGACGACCCCCCCCCCATTTGAATCCTAGATTACTCAACGGTATTCAGGCAGGCTCTGCAGGTCTACCTTATCTAACATTTATTTGACCGCTGTCAAAGTCTTTGTGATCGTTGAGGTCATGAAACATTAAATTACCATGTATTACGATAGAGCTATTCTCCCTCGTAAAATGCATTGTTTGTAACTCGGATTTGTTTGTGTTGCTCAGAAGGAGAGAAAATAAACAAAATATATTTATTTTATAAACGAATGCTATAAATGACCGGCGAGGTAACTCTGACTGCATTACGTATACACGACAGAGTTATTTCCCTTGACATTACTGAAATGATTTTTTTTTTGTTTATAATCTGAGCAAACGCCGATTATATATATATATATATATATATATATATATATATATATATATATATATATATATATATATATATATATATGTATATATGTATATGTATATGTATGAGAGATTATCAAAATAAGCTTTTGCTGAAACAGACAATAATTCTTTGATTATTCGTGTCAAACATGGCCCTGTCCTTCATAATAAAAAAAATTGTTATTTTGAGTAAAAATTCCAAACTAGGAATATTGACAGGTATTGAAAAGTCATATAATAGGCGAGCGTATACTGTAACCGCGATGAATATGGACAGGACGGATTGTGAAATACTTTTTTAAAATCATAATGACGTTATCTCGTTTAATATTGCAGCGTGTTATCCAGGACGTGTTCTTGGAATGGGTCAATGTAATAGATATTTTAAGTGATTAAGGTTTGCAACACACAAGATTAGCAATGTTGAGTTAAATATACCTTTACCGGATATTGTCTTGAGTGGATTCACTTGTATAGAGTCATTTGAATTTGCTAAAGGTCTTCATCCATCATGTTAAGTCTGGTTTGGCAAACATTTTGCCAGAAAAGACGTCGAGTACCAGTAGTATTATTACGATATATGCCAGACTTAAAAATAGTATTATCGTTGGTTGCAAGTGAAGCAATTATATAATATCGGAAACAACCCGAAGTTTGATCACCACAACAAAAGGAATATTCAGGTAAAATGGATGAAAAAAAATAAAACCTTAAAATATCTTCGTAAGGGGATAATCGGTCAAATTGCACATTTTGCACGATTTGACCATAAACGACGCTATAAAGATTAATTATAGACGATGTTGAAATCGATGTTATAATGGCTGATGGAACGAAGTGAAATATATGTGCAAGTGGAAAAACGCTTACTTGTCTAACGAAACAAGAATGGGTACAATTGTTGTTTACATTTAAGAGTCTCAATGCTCGCATATTATTCGATACATTTATTATCGATGATACATTTATTATCGATGATACATTTATTATCGACGATAAACAGATTTCCTGACCTCAAGTTCAGAGTCGCTACGGATTCATTCTATATTGAAAGAAAATATTCAGACTTGCAGACTCAGTTATATATAACTACTACATACGACGTCATTTATTTTTTTTGGTACTTTAAAATTCCGTTGTTTGATAAACCGATAACACTATAACAATCATTTACTAGACATCACAAAAATGTCACAAAAAGACATGCCCAATGTTAACCCCATGTCTACTATCGACAAACTAAATAAACCAGTTTATATTACTAATTATTACATCGTTGATTCATGGAGAAAACCAACCCCACCTGGTATTCTCAAACATAACAATGACCCAGACGGTGGAGATCGTCATATATCACTAGGAATTGTAAAGACAACATCAAATATTGCAGTCAATCTTGTATGTAATGCAAATCTTAAAGAATCAAATCAAGCTCAGCAAGACTAAATTTTACCTCGAAAATATATTTGATTGTATTGACGATATACGTAAAAGCAATCCTGTATCCATGTGGTTGTTTTCAAGTTCCGTTTATGAAAACTATCATCAATTTGTACAACCTAGTAAGAATCTTTGCACAAAGAAATGAACAATCTTGCGCAGACTGACAATATTTAACAATTGCTGAATAATTGTTTCACTGTTGCGTCAGTTGCTGCTCACGTTGCAAGAGAAACAACTTCACGGAAGCCATCACGATTTGAATTTCATGAAGAGATGCAGCTAAGCTGCTGTGAACATGGACACGACGGATTATGGAATACGTTATCTTGGTTAATATGGCACGGTGTGATCAGGATGTGTTCCTGGAATGGGTGAATGTAATAGATATTTTAAGTAATTTGGATATGCTACACACGAAATGACAAGAGTTGCGATAAATATACCTTTAACGGGTTTTGACTTGACTGGATTCGCTTGTATTGTCATTTTAGTTTGCTAAAGGTCTTCAACCAACATGTTATGTCTGGTTTGGCAAAACGTTTTTAAGGATAGACATGGGTACGAATAGTATTTTTACGATATATGCTGGACTTAAAAAATGTATTATCGTTGGTTGCAAGTGAAGCAGTCATGTCATATCAGAAAGAAGCCGTATTTTGGTTACCACAACAAATGGAATATTCAGGAAAAACTAATGAACAAAATATAACCGCAAACAATCTTGGTAGAAGAATAATTACATTTTTATTCTGAATCCACCAGCGTTAAAATCGAAGACATTTATTACAATAATTATCAAATATCAAAATTATCATCAGCATGCGTGTGTATAATGTATCGTGTCTAGACATTAGACAGTTTATCTTAATGTTATTGCAGATTATGTTGAAACAACTGGTGTTATTGAATTCGTTCGGCAGAGTGCAGTTGACATGATAGTTTTAACCAGTACACCGAGACTCGCAAGAGAAATGAACGAATGAGGAGTTAAAGCATTCACTAATCATAGCTTTTTTCGATGAAAAGGAGATGAATGAACTCTTGATCGAATGAAGGAGAAATATATTCCAAGAATCATTATTTGGAATCAAGTATACACAGTATCTTAAAATCTATTAAGATATATTACAAATACTTCTCGATTGGTTATTGCACAATACAGATGTGGTCATGAGTGGAGATCATTGTCAACCACCACCATTTGTTGGATTGTCTCCGCACGAATGGCTAAAATAGTTTGTAGATTATTATAAGCAGGTAACTATCATCATAGAACTCTTACTCCAGAATTAAATGAGTTTAACAAATTAATCAGACTACAACAAAAAAAAATTAAGTGTGAAATAATGTTCGAGATAATTTCAGAAACTCCTATAAATAGACTTTGGGATAGGTGGTGACCAAATGATTTGAGATGTGCAAGTAGAAAGATAGTTCGTGATACACTTCAGCAGAAATTATTTCAGTTACAATGAGAGAAGTTTGCCGAATTGTCTGTAACATTATTATCGACCAGCAGATATGTTACGACATAATATTGATGTTGATATACCTGGATCATCAACGACGAAACAAAATCTTTTATTAAATGATAATGTTTTATTTGTTTTGAGGATGCGCTCAAAATGGACAAATCTCTGTGCATGTTAAGATACGCAATGATGATCCATGTATCACATTGATTACAGTGGTTTATCGTATCGAATGGTCAAACTAAGATTATCTCGCATTGTCTGAGTCAGAGGAATATCTCAGTTGCAAAGGGTTATCATAGACTTTACAGAAAATAGTAAACAAACTGCTGCTGCCATTGGCAACGATATAGTAAATTATTGTTAGCTCTAAACAATGTGATAAAAAGGCAACTTTGATCTTGCCACTGAATTTATCATGACATTAAAACAGCAGCAGAATAACCATTGAGCGAGCTGTGACACAGTAATGTTGTGGCAGTATTCAAATAATAATCCAAGACAAATTCCCGTAGATAGAACTATTAGTAGTATTGGTGACACACGTGAAAATGCGATGCTGACCAGTTTTGAGTGTAATCGAAGTCGAGGCGCAAGTTATGTGAAGCGGGTGGTAATTGTGTATCTTCAGGAATTACTTGTAATTGTTCACGTACGAAATTCTCATTGAGGAGCAGTTGAATCTAATTTGTGTATTGCAGGTCTACCCATGAATCTTACTACGCTGGAAATTGTATGTGTAGATACACTCCATATAGGATCAGTCGCTCTTGTTTTTACCACGTTTAAGTTCACATAAATATCTTAAAGTCATATTACCTAATACTGGTTGTCAAAGTCATATTGTTGTATTTGTGAATTAACGCGTTCGGTAGCAATTGTATGGGTAATGTCCTTATTTAATGCAGCTATCACACTGGGTAATCTTGTAACCCATTCGCGAGATCTGATATCTTTCTGAGTTTGTTCCTTCGAGGAATTGATATCCAAATAACCGCTCAGCAAGTGTTCGTTTAAGTCGCTCAATAATTGCCTGATAACGATGAAATGATTTTACACCAACGACTGAACCAAGACATTTCTTGCCAGGATCAACATGTAGTTGATATGACCATCGTAGACAACCTTACGGTCTAGATCCTCGACAATAAATTCGTTCAAACACAGAGCAACGTCTACTTCTTAATATCTACGTGCAACGTCAACGTCAATCGATGCGTATTTGTATGCGTACTGGCATCCAATTTTGAACGTATCGTATGGTAAAAATAAAATATCCGCCTAATGAATTTCAGTCGAAACACTGACAAAAAAATTTGTTTGTACTCTATTCGTTTAGGCGGTGGTAGAAAAATTTGCCATATTACCTGTCGTGCTAACGCATCGGCAGCCACAACACGTGCAACATTTTCAGCATCAGAAAGTTAATTAATCGCTGCTTAGCCTATCTAATATCCTCTTACTATAACAAATCAATTCCATAATCATAAACAAAAGGTTGATCAATTAACAGCACCAAATGCTAGTTAACCGTTCATTGCTGGTCCAATTAGCTAATAATTTCTATTTATAAAATTCCATGCATGAATTAATTTCACATCTGCAATATGTCTTTGTTGTCAATCTTTACTTTTATAACCTACATACGTCATTAAAATGACACGCTTTATCAATATGATTTATTGGATACTTTCAGGGTTTTGGCTGAACTTGGTCATTAAGTTGAAAATATCATGTCGACTACGAAGACCACAATAATTATATCCTGGAAGATTTTTTTCTCTTGGGTATTTAGCCCATGGAGTTCCTGGTAACTTTCCTAATGAAGAAGCTATATCATCACCTATTTTGTATCAGGGAGAGAAAGTTATATTTTTTAAACTATATTTCACACACTTGCCTGTGAGTGCGCGCTTGTAACAAGATAAGCTGGTGAGAATTTTTAGATTCACATCAAAACACTTTAACGATGAAATAAATACAATGTCTAATAATGAATTACTTGCATGAGCAATTAAATTATGAATAAGTGCGTATATATTTAATCCAAATATTAGATTGTTAACATAAAAACGCCCAAATGTAATAAAGGAAAATACAAACGAATTACTCTACAAAAGTGTTACGGGATGGATGCGTATATATAATATTATATACTACTATTATATTATTAAACCCCACCCCTTTCGGTACTCTGTATCTAGGAGATGACTTCCATTTATATAATTGACCCGGTTCGAGTAAATATAAGTGGTAAAACTTATAGAAGGAAATATATATATATATATATATATATATATATATATATATATATATATATATATATATATATATACATATATATATATATATATATATATATATATATATATATATATATATATATATATATATATATATATACAGAAAGAGAGATCTGAGAATATATATTAGCAGCAGGGGTTGCAAATCCTACAACTTTTTAGACAAAATTGATTGAAGCCTCAAAACGGAAAATAGAGCCTCCCTACGAAATCTCATATTTTAACCAAAAAAAAGGAAAGTCCCCATTTAGCAAACGGAAACTTAGCGATTTTTCAATCATTGGGGTCGCAACGATGCTGTCATCGCCCCACCCCCTGCTGCTACAGGTTAACAAAAATCATAAATGATTTTCCACAAGGGTTTTTACGATTTCAACCAAATATTTGATCAAGTCCGATACGATATCGTGTTCTAGGACGAAAATCATTTATGATGGAAGTCCTTAGGACGAAAATCCTTTCAGGATTTCACAAACAAACTAATCGCTAACACCTAATCTTGTAGATCAATTAGATTATTGCACTTGTCAGTGAGTCGGAAATTAATTCTCGTTAGCGAATTATTATGGTATCGCATGTAGACAGGATTAATTGGGTTTTCAATAATTAGGAATCCTGGAGGAGCTGTTGGTGCAAACGAATAGAGAATATATTCCTGCTGAGCTTGATTTGATTGCTCGAGATTTATTTGATAGCTTCCTTCGATAGCATCACATGCTAAATTGAGCGCAATCACCACTGAAATATTTACATTATGCGGGGCAATATGCCTACCGCCTCCATCTGGGTCATTATTATACTGAGGAAGACAGTTGAATCTAGTGTTTGTAGCACCTTGATATTGTTTCTAACAATTTTTTTTTAGTTCCTCAGCGTTGTATCCGGGAAATTTGAAATTACGCAGATCGGCTTCTGTGATATTGTAATCGGTTAGGAATCGTTGTTTATTGTCGCTGTTGTCATTGGTTATTGTTTGAATAATTAGTTTATTGATATATTCCATGTCAGAAACAAGCTGCTTTAGTATTTCAACGTGTTTATGTGAATTTGTTTGCCGTAGTTGTTCTAGTTGTGTTTTATGTAACTGATTAATTTCATTAAAATAACCAGTGATGTCAGTTAGCTTAAATGAAATAGTAACAGATGAGTCGACTGTTCTTTTAATAATAAAATCCCATTGCAATGTGTTTTTGTTGATAAATATAAATCTATCGGCGATTTTTTCTTTTTTTATATCAGATAAATTATCTCGATACATGGGATTGATTTTTTGATATGATTGTACGTCTGTGCTTAAGATGGTGGGTGATTTTTCCGGTGGTTTTTCAGGCCATCCTAACACTGTTCTTAACGAGCTGTTATAGATATCTACAACGTATCCCTCTGTGCTTATTTCGATCGACGACGAGAGCGTCGGTTCATGAAGATTAATAGCTATGCTTGATTCTTTTCCAGTGATTGATTTTATTCTACGCTGAATTTCAGAATTGATTTGCTCAATTTGGTACGACCCAGTTGGTAACGAAACAGTTTCCCACGCTTGAGTACCATCGGGTTTATTCCACAAAGACCTTAACGAGTTATTGGGTTGCTGACCGCCAAATGCAACCGATTTGATATTAGGCCAGCTATGATATACTCGTAATTTTGCCAGCGCGATCTCGCGCACTGGAATCGGAGAAGGAAAGTTTACAATAAATTGTGGGTTTGTTGATGTTATTGATATCATGCTTGTTTGTATCGGAGTGGTATTCTCCGAGATTCGTTGAAGCAGTTTGAGTGACATTATTATTAACGCTGTCTTCAATTTCCAATTTCAACATCGCAGAGTTATACAACTGGGTCATCGCGGAAAATTCAAAATCGGATATGAACGAATTATCTATCGACAACGAGATCAACTCGGATAATTTCGAGTACGCGTCAAATACCACCCGGTACCGAGCTGTATAATCGGCGAGTGTTTTTTGAGAACACGATGATAACTTTTTAGTTATCGCGGTGGCAACTGCCGCGATTGTTGTTGCCGCGGAGATAGCGATTGGAACTGCAATCGGAGCCATCATGGTCACCGTCGACAAATTAACCCCGGCGCTGGCCATCACACCGGACACCGAGTACACGGTGATGTCGATGATTGTTACGCTGCGTCGATATTTTTTTTATTTTTTCACGATAGCGCTCAGAAAGTGATTTCAATTTCGCGTAAAACTCTTTCGCGGTATCATATCGATATCGATGCGATTGTAATACCTCTGGGACTATTATCGGTTCAATTGATTTCATCGATGTCACTACTATTTTAAACCTGTTAGTGTTTTCAATTATTCGCCATCGTTAAGGGGCCAGGGCGGGTGTTAGGTGGGTAGATGGGTTGGGATGTCGTAGGTATTGTAGCTTTAGCCGGAAAAATCATCTACAAATTCTAAACACCAAGTTATTCTTGATCTAATGGTGGAGCTATCAACCGCGACGACATTAAAGTCTTGTCCGCGACCCTTCATAATTAACGTCGCGGTGCCACTAGAGTATGTTTTACCGTCCGCGATTATATTAAATTGATCGATAGAGATCCACGTTAGCCTGTAGATACCATCGACCCACTTTGTCCTGTAGGTACCATCGACCCCCGCTTCCACATCCGCCCAGAGACCGATGGACAATGTAGTATAAACATCTCTTCTCCACTCCATGGTTCCATGATCGGCCGTATACACGATATTTTTAACGCCTATGTCTGGATGCGGAATCTTTACCTTTTTAACATCTTCTTTTAGTCTAAAAATATCATTGTCAATATCGAGATAATTTGTCCTGATTCTGGTAGGATCCATTATCCCCCTTGCCTCCTTGTTGGAAAATAATGAAGTCAGAAGGTCTCTGATTTTAAGCTGTGCTTGGTCTTTAAGATACAGGTCGATGTGATAAAATTTTGTCGTGATATCTTAGGGGCCATATGTCCCAAAGAACTTATTAACAATTTCGCTGGTAGGCTTTTGTTCGTCAATAGCTTTTTTAACTTCAGCGAGGGTCGGGCCTGTAAGAGATGTGGTTCCAGACACGGGTGTTCTCATGCAGCGCTACGAAACTCTATCCTCGCAATTATAATCGGGCCATCTGGATCCGGCAAGACG